>APFE030109612.1:0-15776 GCA_000404065.3 Pinus taeda | reverse complement strand
TATAATTAGTTTAAAATTCTTAAAGAACTTGTCTTTAGTGCAACTTTTTGGACTTTCTGGTAATAGAATATGGTAGAAAAATTTCAGGTGAAATCTTGATTTGCATTATTTAAACAAGTTTTTTGACTGTATATATAGATTCAACACCTTGAAAAACTCCTAGGGCACTTCGATTGTGTAGGGGTTACCCATCAAACTTCCGATTTCAATAAATTTCTATCATATTTTAGTAAAATTAAATCGGAAAAACCTACTTGAAAATCTCCCAAAAAATATCACTAAAGACAACTCAATACTCTTATTATATGACACCATTTTCTTTCGATTCTAAAACCCTATTGACAAATAAATTTAGAAATAAAATTCTAAAACCTTATTCACAAATAGGTTTCCTTAACATTGTTAACTCAATCTCTTGACATTTAGCATTGTTTCAAATATACCATGGTCATCTCCACGATTTTGAATACTCGATCGATGAGGTTATATTTGAAAATATTACCTTTGAATTTTCAATTGATATGGTTTTTTTAGTTTCAATCGAATGTATTTTGAAAATATTACTTTTGAATAATAAATTTATAGGCCTTTTTGTTGTCAACATTACAAATGTGTTGAGTTTTGAATGGGAAGCTTGTAATTATCACAAACAAATCTAGTATATGTACCAAAAGCTCTTAAAAACTCTGGTAGAAAATACATAATGCTCGACCAAGAGACAAGAGAAATAAAAAAAATCGAAATGTACAAAAGATGAAGTAAAAAACATTGAATTTAGAGCATTAATATGATCATTTAACAAGAACATTGGAATTCAGAGCATTTATGTGTATTGTTTTAAGAAAATTCATTGCGTCTACAATGTTAGCTATTATCTATAAGGAGATTATATATATTTATGGAGATTTTTTAACTTGAATTATTATAAAATATACACAACTACATTTTCATTAGCGGACTTTTGAAGTTTAAAATGGGCCTCCTAAGAAAAATGTACAACCAAAATAAATTTTATAAGGACCAATAGGAATCAAGATGATGATGTCAACCATGGGGGATGATTCACCAATTTTGGAGTAAAAAAGTAAAAAGATTAAAAATAATAAAATAATAAAACTACTTTTTCAACTCGTGTTTTCAACTTATCTCCCTATGGGTTTACTCAAATTTAAAGTGGAAACACTAGTTGGATACATAATTTGATTCCTGATCCAAGGAGTACCCATGTTGCATACTTTTGATGGACCCTGATACACGAAAAATGATAAATACATGGAAAAACATGATTGCAATAATGTTTTTCAAGTATTTCTCGATTTTCATGTAGTAGGGTCCATCAAAAGTATGCAACATGGGTAATCCTTGGATGAGGAATCAAATTAAGCATCCAACAAGTGTTTCTGCTCGAAATTTGAGTAAACCCATAGGGAGATAAGTTGAAAATACGAGTTGAAAAATAGTTTTTTCTTTTTTCCCTCTAAAATTTGAGTAAACCCATAGGGAGATAAGTTGAAAATACGAGTTGAAAAATAGTTTTTTCTTTTTTCCCTCTAAAATTTAAGTAAACCCATAGGGAGATAAGTTGAAAATACGAGTTGAAAAATAGTTTTTTCTTTTTTCCCTCTAAAATTTGATGATGTCATCTAATCTTATTTTATTATTTCCATTATTATTTTATAATTTCCTTAAAATGCTCATTTTAGACCTCAAAAATCCTCTAATGAAATAGAATGGAAAAACTACTCAGAATATAGCCTTTGTCGATGTTGAACCGATAGAATTGATATGATATAAATTGGAGTTCCATATTGTTTAGAATGCCAACGACCGCAAAGGCTAAGTTGACACCAATCATTAATTCATTGTCACTAAGCATGTAAGCATGGGATTGAGATATGGCAACATAGTTTTTGTTTTTTCCATAAGAAAAAACCACTGATTTTTATACAGAATATAATGATAAAAACATGATTCATAATTTGTGAGTATATTCCTATTCGAAAATGGGAGAGAATGAAAATATGCCTCCATATAAGGAAAAAATGGAAGAGATATGGCAGCATAGTTGCATAGTCTACTATCGTTTAAGCACAATCCATTTGTATCAAAGCGAGAAGATACAATTACATTCTTTTCCAACAAAAATTGTTAAAAAAAATTCAATTACATTCTTTTCCAACCAAAAGTGTTACAGAAATTTTCAATTAAATTCTTTTCCAACAAAAATTGTTGCAAAAATTTCCTTGTAGATGAGCTTGAGAAATAATGGAGGATGCAATGCATTCTTTACACGAAAACCTAGGCAACAAGACTCTTTAATGTGTTCATTGAGCACAATTACATTAACTCGTTCAAGTTGTCCAACCTGAACTTGTTCATTGTTAAACTAGAGTATGTGGTGGGAAATATGTGGACCACAACAAAGTTGAGAAATATTCAAAAACTTTTGGAGAAGTAACTGAACTTGTGAGTGGATTTAATTTGAACCAAGGTGCGACTCTCAATTGTCGCAAATATTATACAAAGGAAGCTAGTATGTACTAAATGTAAGCATGCAGAAAAGGTCACGTTATTGAAACCATAACCTCCCTCTTTAAATCTATAACACTCGGGCTTCCTCTAATATGGACCTAGTTATAGCATTTATTCTAAGTCCCTGCCTACTGCAAAGCAGGGACTATAGCGATCACTTGTCATTGAATTCACACGTTATTGAAACCATAACCTCCCTCTTTAAATCTATAACACTTGGGCTTCCTCTAATATGGACCTAGTTATAGCATTTATTCTAAGACCCTGCCTACTGCAAAGCAGGGACTATAGCGATCACTTGTCATTGAATTCATTTTAGTTTTCGTTGACCATTCTCTTCACTACCCAAGGTTTTGGCCTCACAATTTCTCTCAACCAAAATTTAACCAAACTTTTCACTTGCACCTTTTATTGGAAACTTGACGTGTGTGGAGGCACACTACAATGGACAATGGAAAGTTTCTGGTTGCTCCTATTCTGAGCCAATGAATGTATGGAATATCCAAATTTTTTTGTTGCTCCTACTCTGAGTGGTTGTCCTTGTGTTTTTCAGCATATCCAAATATATCCAAAGTATCTGGCATGATTCCACTATTATTTTCTTGATACCACATGTTCTCACTGCCTTGCATATAGCCATTGCCATTTTCCTTCATGCCCCAAGTTCTCTACATCTTGTGAGTAAACTTCCTTATTCTATGATTTATGTCGAGTGAATAACCATAGCACAGAGAAAAATTGCACTCTGTAAGCATCGGAGGAGCAGTTTGAAATAAACTTGAAACTTCATCAAGTAGATGAAGCTAGCAACAACCTTGCAGATGGAGAAGGTTGCAGAGGTTTCAATGGAGGCTACCCATGCTCACAACACAAAGAAATGTCGACATTGCAATCACTTGAAGAGTGCTTCAAAAGAAGTGATTTCTTGTAGAATAAGTCAACAACAATCTGCAAGTTATTTTTTGTACAATAAGCCAATAACGGCTTGTAGAATAATCCAACAACGGTCCCGCAGATGGAAAATTTGCAACAACAATGTATATAATTGAATTCAATGACCTTGGAGATGGAAAATTGTAACAGCAATGTAAAAAGATAAAGTTGATTGAGGTAACCACTTGCAAAACAATGTGGCTTTAGAAAAGACTTTTTAGAAATATGGATAATTGTAGAACATGGGAATTTGGGATTGTAACAAGTCTAATTTTTTTCCAACTAACAACTTTTGCACTTAATAGTCTTATATAAACAATCTACACATGCAATTTTTGCAGTTAACAAATTTTCTAGATAATATTCTCATATGTACAATCTATACATGCAAGTTATTATGAAAATGCAAAAAGTTGAACTGGACTCAGCAAAAACTTTTAAAGCGTTTGATTAAGATTAATTCCCATAAACAAAAGTCTTCTACTACAGTGATATTTGAGGAAATAATATGTGACGAGATAGTTTAATATTTTTTGGATAGTAAGACTAGTGAAACTGCTAGTTCAGGATGCTCATGCTCATTTTCACTGAAGAAGTCAAAATTATGAGATTAAAGCCTTTAAGTACCAATTATGGGTCATTTCACTGCTAGCTATCTGCTAGTGAAGTAACTAGTAAAATATTCTGCGAGGGTCTCTTTGCAATAACAATAAAACTTGAATTCCAACTTCAAATCTTGAAATAAGGCGAACTAGTAGAATATTCTTAGAGGGTCTCTTTGCAAGAGCAAGAAAACTTGAATTCTATCTTCAAAACTTGAAATAAATCCGCAGATAAATAATAAATTAAAAAAAAAAAAAAAAAATTACATCACGTACCTCTTTATGGGGATCATAATTCTATTTAAAGAGATTGTAAACCTTTCTCTCTCCAGTTACGATCAGCATCTTGGAAATTCTTTCAATTTAACGGCGTGAAGTATATTCTCTAAGGACTTCAAAAGTAGCTCTGAGGCAGCACCTGTAAATACTTGAACCCTACAGACATAGTAGGTCTACCCAACCAACGACAAAATCTAAGATTTACTCCAAAACTAAAAACCAAAAATAAAAATAAAAAATTATTGAAAAAGACCAATCAAACTGCTGCTCACGGGGGCTCTGAGTTTAAACCCTAGTACGCAAAAAGCGAGGATGGATATGTAAAATTCCTGAAATGCTATGGATATGTAAAAATCCACAAAGGATTGGAATACTGAAATCCCTAGATCTGTCTGAACGCTTCCTCAACAAATGAATCTAATTATGCAACCCAAATTGACCATAGAATCATTGTTTCTACAGTCCACAAACTTAGGAGTTTGATATATCTGTGAGACTCCAATTCGACACAGATTGAATAAGTTCCTAGAGTATGAGACACTTGCTTCAGTTATATGGATTCTATGTTAGTGTCATGCTCAAGCTCATCTTCACAACTTGCGCTTGTTCTTTCTTAGAAAAACTAGCGGAGAAATATTCGTAGAGTAGGCACGTGGCCTGCATGCAAGTCTGGAATTCCTATGAACTTTATTTTACCATCTCCATTTTATTGCTTTAGGCTCACCGTGTTATTTTATAGGTAACTTCAAATTTAAAGGTTTGCGCTACATGATACATATTATGATAATGTAACTTTCATTTTTTTCTTAAACCAAATTTTATTATTAATTTTCATATATACAAACTCAAATAATTAGCTAAATGATATGATCGACCTCATGGTGTCGGTTGCATAATAGCATCCTGTACCATTATTATTTCAAACCTTTAGCTCTTAAACACATTCTCGCATAGATCAGGAAGTAGCTAGAGTTCCTCGGCTAATAATCCCTCCCTCCTGTATGAGTTTGGCTTATAAGCCTACCTCCTCTACGAAGGATCTTTAGATTCAGTTAAGGTTACAAAAAGCTCGTCCCCTCATACAAATAGCTCAGTTAGGCTTGCTGGGCTACGACCAACTGGTT
The DNA here is from genome assembly GCA_000404065.3 of Pinus taeda. Lineage (NCBI taxonomy): Eukaryota > Viridiplantae > Streptophyta > Pinopsida > Pinales > Pinaceae > Pinus > Pinus taeda. The sequence goes on along the minus strand of APFE030109612.1, from coordinate 10,306 downwards.
CCGATGTGTGAAGCCCACTACACGAAAGAAAGGGTAGTAATATTGAGCATTACAACCTTTTAGCAATCATTCCCAAAGGTCACAACCTTATTACAGCTTTATTGATTGTCGCTACAAGCCTTAAGACTGCTTGTGTCCTCGGGAAGCCAGACCCACGTTATTGCTTTAAGTAAAAGCTTGATGAGCGAGGGTTACTGCAAGCAGATGTTGACTGTTGAAATCATTTTAGAGTTTTCATTTCAGATCGACGGGGACTATGGCTGCTTGCAGCTCTTGTTTAGTTTCGGTTACCTCATTTTTCTCACTTTTAAATATGTTATTTGAAATGTGATACAAATGTTCTCTATTTCAAACTGAAACAGAAAACAAATAGAATGTCTAATTAACTAGCAATTGTCCCAAAAGGTACAAAGAGAGGCCGATAGGATTATTAAATTGAAATTGTTGAATTTTTCTAGAAGAGATAATTGGTCTGTGGAAAACCTTGTTATCTTATCATTGTGCAATTACTTTTCTTTAGATGTGGCGATTGCTATCTGAATAAATTAATCACCCTCTGAAAGGAATTTTAATGTGGCGATTGCTAACTGATATTCTGTATATGAATTTTGACAATATTAATTGTCACTGACCATGTATCCTAACAATGAAAATTTGAAAATGGATTCAAATAGAGAGGAGATCAGGACGGTGGGCAGCACCGGCTTGTTGGGGGGATTCATCTCCTTCTGAAACAGGTAGGGAATTTTCAGAAAGTTTGATCTTTGGAATTTCCCTGGGCATCTGAGCAACCTCTCTCATGGTAGCCTCTCTACGCTATTTTCTTCAACACATGCGGATAACGTTGTGCAAAAGAACTGAAGACAACCTCTCGTCCAAAATCTTTGAAGATGCAATGATTAGTTATTAGCATTATTTTTATTTAATTTAAGAATTTATTCCAAAGTTTCTGAGAAAAGAAAGCTTTATATAAAGAGGACAATCGATGTTTTCAAATCCACAAGTCGAAGGAAGGAACATTTGTAATCTCAAAGTAAATGATGTTATGCAGCCCTACGACTACGACATTAGTGAGAACATTAAAATGGTAAAAGTGTTGTTAATGGAATTCATGTTAATAAAACATACTTTGCTTCATCTTTCTGCCATCATTTGGTAACACACTTAAGTTGCAAGTTTGCATATAAATTATTGTGAAGCTATTGTGGCAATAAAATGCACTTTGCTTCATCTCCCTGTAATCATTTTATAACACACTTATGTTACAAGTTTGCATATAAATTATTGTGAAGTAAATGTGGCAATAAAACACACTTTGCTTCATCTTTCTGTAATCATTTGATAACACACTTAAGCTACAAGTCTGCATGTAATTTATTGTGAAGCTAATGTGGCAAAGTTTTTTTTAGCTTGTGGCTTGAATGAAACACCATCCAGGGAGGAAACAATATTTATGACAATGGCAAGGCATTCATTAACACTGTACTTTTTGTGATGCTTCAAGTTTAGTAAAAATGCATTCAAATTCATTCATAATACATTTTATCACTCTCCCCCTGATACATTCAATTCAATTCAATTCATTTGACAACGCACCCATTTCCCTCACCTTATGTCCTCTGCTTCTCTATACACTGTTGATTGCAATGGATGATTGCAAAACTAACATACTCTTCTTAGCTAAAAAGAATCCCAACCCAACCCAATGTATGTGGGAGGGAAATTCAAATAACTCAACTACCAGTAAACAAGGAGGCTGTTGTCTGCTTGAAAGGGATCACTTTCAACAGAATAACCAATCTTCAATCTCCCACAAACCCTAATTGCAGAGCACTTGCATCCATCATCTACACTCTGTTCTGCTGCTGCTCTTTCTTGTAGACTTACTTTACATATGAAAGATAAGGATCAAGATGAGATCACATCGCTTGGCTAACCATGAAGAAAACACCCAGAGATGTTGTATCACAATAATCATCTCTTCTTCCAGAAGCAATGATAACACAACTGTCATCACCCTCACTCATTATTCTTCCAGTGATTACAAGCTTGAACTTGGAGCAAGTTTGATATGTACATATGTATATATATTTAATGAAAGTAGCAATAGATACTTTCTAGATACTATCCATCTATGCAGCAAAGAGATATCGAAAATCAAATTCATATGGCATTATTTGTATCCCTTGTGAAACCATTTCATCAGGCCTCCCTCGTCTTTCCAGGCACTCCATTACTGCATTTCTTAATGACGTGGGGAGTTGAAGACAAATCCAATCTAGTAGGGATTCTACATCCTTTGCAAAATACCTGGAGTACCAGTCTAGTAATTTTGGAACCAGCAATTTCTTCTTGCTAGTGACCCCCACTGCTGCTTGTAGATACTCCTTCTTTGCAGCTTCTAATTCGTTCTCAACCCCAGAGGCTGTATATACTCTCACCTATTCATCAAAAAAACGAACCCAAGATTCAGATTGTTGAGACTTTTAATATATATAATTTTTTAAGATGTGATGTTTCCTCTGTCAACGCAAACTGACACACATACGCACAAATAATTATAATCACAGCAGGAGATGATCGACTTCCACAGGACAAGGCAAATGTTACCAATGGCTCAGGCCATTCTAAACCATAAACGCTCCTTATTGTTGCCTCTTTATCCTTCTTTCCACCTTTAGGATAGGCCTGATACACATACAAATGGCCAAAGTTTGTTAATCTATTACCGAGAAATTATGAATGAAACTTGCATTCATTATTATCCCAAGACCCAAACCATTTCAGCTCAGAAATAAACTTACATCTTTCGAGTGATATGGCAGCCTAAGAATGAAATGTTCGATAGTCAACGCATTCAGTGAGTTCCCACCTACGTTTATCACGCCCTGCATTATTCATTCCCATACAAGGCACATACAAAAATTAACTGGCCGCATATTAAGAGCACAACAAAAAATACCATAGGTTCAGTCGCATTCTTTCTCATCCAATCCTCATTCAATTTGAATTTTTCCTTAGCACAGTAAACAGGTGGGTAATGATATTCGTAATACTTGATGTTTGCATTCAAAACACTTGCAATATTTAAGGCAGGGCATACCTTGCGCATAAAAGCAACGACCATCTGAGGAGTTGAAGGTAATCCATGCTCGAGGAATGCCTGTAGTTGAAGGAAAGATAATTTGTTTATTTCCCATATACATATGAGTGGCTTAACTTTTAAAAGGGAAGGTTAGAAATGAGGAAGTGATGAAGGGAAATACTTTACTATACATACATTCATCATGCAGACATTGTAAATATTAATCCAAAATGCCAACTTCTGCTGATGTTACAAGCCTTTCAAATCTACAGTACTTAGCTTGTCAACCAGAACCCTGCAGAGACAAATTACAAATCAACCAAATTTTAATAATATATCATGTCATTTGATAAAGTGCTGGGTGTGAGAAATTTGCAATGGAAGAGAAACTTTAATCCCCAAACCAGAAGCTCCAGCCCCTGCAGAATTGCAACGGGCCCCTGCAGAATTTGACCATATTTCGCCATTGTTTTTTAAAACAACGCTTCCATTGACACTCCTTATCACTCCATTTCTAGGATGCCCCTTGACATCTGGCCCTCTTTCACCATCAAGTCCCCTGACCAAACTGTTCTTTGGACGATCTGCAGACGCTGAACCGTTGATCTCTTTTTTGCAGGCTTTGCTAACGTCTACGCATTCTTCCCACCTACGTTTATCACGCCCTGCATTATTCATTCCCATACAAGGCACATACAAAAATTAACTGGCCGCATATGAAGAGCACAACAAAAAATACCATAGGTTCAGTCGCATTCTTTCTCATCCAATCCTCATTCAATTTGATTTTTTCCTTAGCACAGTAAACAGGTGGGTAATGATATTCGTAATACTTGATGTTTGCATTCAAAACACTTGCAATATTTAAGGCAGGGCATACCTTGCGCATAAAAGCAACGACCATCTGAGGAGTTGAAGTTTCAATCTCATCTGTGCCTTCCATTCTATCCTCCATATGGCTATATCCAGAAGACCTTGTATGATTCCAGGCATCTATGAATTCATCAGATTCTTTGTAATGCCCCTGCCCCTGCCCTTGCCGATGCCGATGCCACTGCCCCTGCCCGCTTTCGCTTGCATCACGACTGCTGCTGAAGCGAGCGAAGCCTACATTCAACCAAGCAACTGTAAATTACTCTCGCATTATCTCAACCGGAAACTGCATTAAGGTGTTGTAAGTAGTAGTAGCAAGAAGCATACTCCCACAGTGATAAAAATATCAGAGATACAGAGTATATTTCTCAAATGAAGATCCTTAACAATTAGTTCGCGGCCTCAAAGGTCGCTTAACCATTAAAAGAAAAATGCTAACAAATGAATCTTAAAAAGGAAAGACAAGTAACAGAGTGTTTTCCTCTCAAACCTGTTGGGGTTTTTCCTCTAATAACAGGATACGTTGACTCTAATAATAGGACACTGTGAATCTGGAGAATTTCCTGCTGAGTAATCAGAGAAAGCCTAAAATAACCCGGATAACCTTCATGCATGCGTACCTATACACCATTAACAGATAAATGTAAGCGGGGTATTGAGGACGCATCAGGAAAATATATCAAGAGAACTTCCTTCTCAATCAGAGGCCAGAAGAGAAATAACCACACCTATCATATCAGAACAGAAACTGTATTAGCTGCGTAGTCAAAGAAAGCCTGAAATAACGCGGATAACCTTCATGCATGCGTACCTATACACCATTAACAAATAAATGTAAGCGGGGTATTGAGGACACATTAGGAAAATATATAAAGCGGTTGACGAGCAGAGAAGACTGTGAACCTCACCTGTAATAAATAACATGTGTGCAAAATGAAACCCCGGGCGACAGAACACCTGGGTACAAAACCCCAAGTTGGTACTCATGTTCGAATTAAGAAAAATGTCAGAGGGTTGACTCCATGCACAAGTAATAAAGGGTTTTCCTCTCAAACCTGTGGGGGTTTTTCCTCAAATAACAGGACATAGTGAATCTGGAGAATTTCCTTCTCAATCGGAGACCACAGAGAAATAACCACACCTGGCATATCAAAAGAGCATATGTATTCACTGGGTAGTGAGAGGAAGCCTGAAATAACCTGGATAACCTTCGTGCATGCATACTTGTACACCATTAACAAAGAAATGTAGCAGGGTATTGAGGATGCATCAGGAAAATCTATAAAGCAATTGTACAGCAGAGAAGACTGTGAATCTCACCTCTAATAAATAACCTGTGTGCAAAATGAAACCCTGAAAGAAAACATGTGTACAAAACCCCAAGTTGGTACTCATGTTCGGATTAAGAAAAATGCAGGAGGGTTGACTCTGTGCACAAGTAACAGAGGGTTTTCCTCTCAACCATATTGGGGTTTTTCCTCAAATAACAGGGCATGGTGAATCTGGAGAATTTCCTTCTCAATCAAAGACCACAGAGAAATAACCACGCTGAGGACTCTGAACATCACCTATAATAAATAAACTGTGTGTGCAGAACGAAACACTGGACGAAAGAAAATTTGTGTACAAAACCCCAAGTCAATACTCATGCCTCGGAAGAAAGAAAACCTGTGTAAAAAACCCCAAGGCGATACTCATACTTAGATTAAGAACAATGCTAGAGGGTTTACTCCAAGCAGGGTTAAGATGCCCACTAGTGTTGAGGCTCTGGGCACTAAACCTGCTCTAGCTTTTGAACTGAGCATAAACGAGAACCATTCCTGAGCATTCAATAGGTCAGGTCAGATTAATTAAGGAAATATAGAGTAATCAGTTAAAAACCTAAAAGAGGATGTATAAAACAATGAACTTACCCGAGTAACCAAATTGTTGATGATATCTCAAAACCAGACTCTGAGAAAGCAAAGCCTTGCAAATCGTCTCAAGCAAACCCTTACAGATCGTCGCAAGCAAGAAAATTGAATCGTGTAGCGAAGGAATGAGGCCGAATTGTGGGAGGGGTGAGTGAGTTAGTTTCCTTGTCTTGCTCGCCTGCATAACATCCCTGCAATCTATTCACCTTCTCTTGCATTTGCGAGGACCATCAGTTCGAGGGCTTCTGAGAGATCTGCTTCTTCGTCTTATGCCCGATTTCTGAAATATGTCATCGCGCGAATTTTTGGGTATTTTTCCTCTTCTGTCGTTGAAATACAGATCGGATGAAGAGGCGACGAAGGAGCGAAGCCGTGCGGGCGGATCGGCGGGACGTCAGACACGTGTCAAACTGAAAGCCCGACCTTCTTCTGCAAATCGCGTTTCGTTGGACCAAGGAATGAGGCCGAATTGTGGGAGGGGTGAGTGAGTTAGTTTCCTTGTCTTGCTCGCCTGCATAACATCCCTACAATCTATTCACCTTCTCTTGCATTTGCGAGGACCATCAGTTCGAGGGCTTCTGAGAGATCTGTTTCTTCGTCTTATGCCCGATTTCTGAAATATGTCATCGCGCGAATTTTTGGGTATTTTTCCTCTTCTGTCGTTGAAATACAGATCGGATGAAGAGGCGACGAAGGAGTGAAGCCGTGCGGGCGGATCGGCGGGATGTCAGACACGTGTCAAACTGAAAGCCCGACCTTCTTCTGCAAATCGCGTTTCGCTGGACCAATTTTCACGCCACATGTCGACCTAGGAATCAAAAGGACGACGAAAGCTTGTTTCAAAGAAAGGCCTATCGGCCTAATTAGACCAACCCTTGTTTAATTCGATCTCTCTTTACATATATCATAGTGAATATAAAAATATGATTTATAAGAAGATTTGCCTATAATTTTAAAGGCGTGTCTATAAGCACCAAATAATTAACATAGACACATTAAATGCATTTATTCTATGTTTAGAGATAGAAACAAAAATCATATAAATATAGACCTTACAAAGTATACTGAACACTTTGAACAATAAACACCATTGAATCATATAATGAATACATTGAATCACTGACAACATTGAATCGTATACTAAATACATTGCATAATTGAATCCATTAAATGTAGTAAATGTGTTTTTGTTAATTTTAGGTTAGCTTCACTTTATCTCCATAATTCCAAAGTTTTATCTGGATCATTTTTCGTGGTATAGGTGGATGCTTTATTATTGTTTGCAAACATTTTTTTTATTTTGGGATAAGTTGCAACATAACAAATTGTCGATGTCACCATAGATTTAAAAGTCATGGTACAAGTTACACCATTATAATATTCATTGAAAACACCAAGAAAATCATTCCATTCAAATAATATTTTCCCTTATATATGAACATTTAGAACCTTTATAGACATGATTTACTTAAATAACAAGTTTGAAGTAACAAAATCATTTGAATGCCAAAGAAACTGCAGATATAGAGCGAATTTTATATATATAGATATAGATATAGATATATACATGCATGTATGTATACATACATACATACATACATGTATATATATACAGGTGGTATAGAAAGAAGATGAGTGAAAAATATCACTAGTGGAAATGATTTAGGAGTTTTGATGCAAAATAAAATAAGTTATACAAAAAATCCCACCCATTGAATTGTTTTCATGAGCTTTGATGTGAGGAAGAAAACAAAATTTATAAAGAAGATGTAGTTCTTTATTAATGCTTAAAAAGAGTCATTGGTAATAAGATCCAAGTCTAAACTCGTATACCAAATATTAATAAAGAAGGGAAAATAATACTAGAACCGATTTTTTTTTTGAAAACAAGGGCTAAGCAGTTGAGAAATCGAACAATTACTGAGTACCTCATCAAATGGAATAATCTACCAATGGAATAAGTGACATGGGGAGATGATTATTTCATGCAAAAACACCCATAGGTAGTCAAGTGTATAGGAGAACACTTCTTTGAAGGCGAGACACATGTTAAGACATATATAAGTCTCATGTTCACCTAAAAACCCCTTAGTAAAACTTAGATGCTGAGTGATTACATTTCTATAGCTATATTTTTATGTAGGCTAAAATTCCTCATGGTCCCATAATATTATAATCATAGCCTTTGTCTCATATATACATATATATAGACACACACACACTAAAAAGATCTCATCTTAGTTCATAAAATATTGTCTTGTTCGTGTATTTATTGTATAAGGAAGTTCCCCCCTCAACATGGATTGTAATTATTGGTTTGTTATCAATTTTAAGGTGGAAGGATCATAACAGTTCCATAGCCAACTTTCCTCTATCTTTTCCATACAACATTTTTCTCTTTCTACTCCAATAATGTACACATTTCCTACATTTTTGTTAGTCTTTCCCCCCACTTTCCCGTATCAACACTTTCACATCTTTTCGAATTGAATGGGAGAACATACCATTGATCACACATTTGAATAACACTCGAGATATATTGCTTTAGTCCTTTCACATACAAAATGTTTTGAGCCTCAATTCTTCCATTATCTATGTTGATTGTGACTTTCCCAACTATTCTTGCAAATGCATTATTACCAAGTATTACCTTGCCTCCATCCTCTTCCTTTAATTTAATGAATTTATTCTAATCTCCTATCATATGTCATAAATATCCACTATCAACAAAGAATTTTTTTTTCTTTCTTTTGGGCATATAACATAAGACCATACTCTTCCTACTTCTCTTATTCCTTTTTCCATATTGCTGGACTTATATGAGAAAAATCATCCTTACCTTGGTTTTAAGACTTATTTAAACTACTTATGCAATCATGTGCTTTATGCCCATAGTTGTTGCATATGTAGAATTCAATGTAATTCAATAAAGAAGCAAAATAATTTCCTTTTTGGATACATTTTTCATACATAAGTTTATATTAGTCTTTTTTAAATATCTATTCATTGGATTTCTAAGAGATTATTTCCTTGCATAATCCCTTGTTACAGAGGCTCTACAATCCAGATGTTTATGACCAATATTTTACATGAGTAACAATATCCATAAAAGAAATTTTGGTACTTGGATGTATATTGCCTATTGAAAGCAGTGACTTCGTTGAATCTACTTAGCCTAATTTATTTTCCATAACGTTGTTGATATATAGTTGTATTGGTTCCTTTTAGTGTATTTTCATGGCAATCATATTCTCCTTTTTTTTATTCCTTTCAATCTCTCTTAGATTTTTCTGAACAACTCAACCCTATTGTGTTGGAAGAAGGTTCATGACTTTGTTGTTTCTATAAATTATTATTGAGTGCACCAACATAGTTGGTGGGTTTCATGAATCTCTTTTTTGTTTTTGTTGAGGTTGACTCTCCTTTGATGTTCTTTGTGTTCTCTTCACAACCAAGACTATCTTTATTACTGGATACCTCTGACAGCTAAAGATGTGATCTAATGACTTGGTACCTTTTATTAGCATCATATTTTGATTCATATGATATGATACTTTTCCTACATTTCTCAAAAAGACAATTTATTCTTCCAACTTGTTAGAGTGTCCTTGATTTTCTTTCAATTGTTTTGATAGAATTTCCTTTATTATTTTGGTTTCTTCTAGTTTGATTTTTAGAAGAATGATTGCATTTGTATCACATCCTTTATCCTTATATTCTTGCAGCTACTTTTGTAATTGATTGACCTTTTTCCTTACACGTCTTAACTCTTCGAGGGAACTTACAAGTTCTCTATAAAATTCCACTTCCACTTCAATCTCCTATTTAGAATTTTGATCATTCATGGCTATAAAAACTACAATAAATCCCTACGATTAGCTTCCTCTTTAGCTCTCTTTTTTCTTCCACTGACATTTTTAGTGTATTTTCTCCACCTTTTTGAAAAAATCAGTGATATTTACCTGGATTTAGTGTCAGATTTAGTGTTGACTATAGTCTTGGATTTAGCATTGACTTTAGCGTGGAATTTAGTGTGAACTTATCAAATCACCTTTATCTCTTCCATTAAAGTTGAGCTTGATCTCTTGTGCATACATATTTTATTTTTCAAATTGGTAAACTTACTCATCAAAGATTCATTCTCCTCCTGCAAAAAATCCTTTTCATCTTGAAGGCCATCGATATGATATTTATGATTTGTAGTCTTCATGCTTAACAATAAAACCCCTCCCATTAGCAACAGGTGAATAAAGTTGTTCTTCCTTTGTATAGCATGCCCACTGAAGTCAAGATTTTACTTTTTTTTTTTTACAAATAAAGGATCCATCTCGGTTATGGAACTTGCAGATTACAATTTCAGAGATTGAACAATTGCAAGCCTCGGGCTTCACGCTTTTCTCCTGAATTTTTCATTAGATAGAGGTTTCCCAAATTG
>APFE030109610.1:82651-101100 GCA_000404065.3 Pinus taeda | reverse complement strand
GTCACCTTCCAATTTGTTATTCGATGTGTGGAGTCGCCAAGGTAGTTATGCAGCCTCAAAAAGATGTATGAGCTCCTGCTACATTTAGAAGTTCAACCTCTTAATTTAGGGAATGAATAGACTTCAGGCTCCCGGCAGACGCACCAAAATGTTATCACCAAAATCAAACCCCTGATAGGCTACTGACCAGGAAGACCTTGTGTAACTCTTTCAAACTACTTTAGGCTGAGGCTTAGCCTCCTCAACCTGAGAGGGCTCTGTCAAAAGGATTAATGATATTGATAATAGATAAGATGGCTAACTCTAGTAAACAAATGATAAATGAAAGAGGTTGAAACACAATTAGAAAGTATCCATTGGGCTTATGGAGTCAAATATGCTTCAGTATTGACAGTAAAGTTAGCTTTGCATAGAAGTGAGGGCATTCAGAATCCAACATATGTAGAACACATCAAACACATAGGGGACCAACACAGTTTACAAATGTATGCTGGAAATTAGAGCACTGTAAGTGATTTCTAAGTTATCACACATTCATAACACTGTAGATAATAGGAAGAAGAAAACGCAAGACATTCAGAACATCGAATTCTTTATGATTCCTGAGAAGCAAGGCCAATACTCTATTACTAGAAAACAGAGTCTTTTTACAAAGCACAATATAAGAGCTTTTCTCAATAATTTTCCCACCCTTTGTACATCAGATGTTCTGCTATATATAGAGCTCTGTCCATAACTGAGATTCCTCCTCCAGCATGAGGGGAACTCAAATTCATCTTATTATGACAGCTATTAACACTTTAAACTAACTATTAAATACCACTAACTGCTAACTGGAAGTTCTAGAAACCTAATACAATTAGGAGTCTAACTCCACATCATGTTGGTGATAGTATTTATTACAATCAAAGCTCGTTCTCTGACAAGTGGTCTCCTTCAATTTAGCTGTGGTGGATGTTGAAGTTCCTTACTAGTCCTTAATGTCTTATCCCTTTTCTGCTGCTGAGAAGTAGGAAACTACCCCTGTTTTTTCTGCTTTTGGTTTCCTTAAAGATATTCAGAACCAATTAACCATGTTGTTCTTCTTTAATTACCCAAAAATCTATTGGAGTGCCGCGTTCTTCATGTGTTGTAAGCCTTTCCCATATACATGTGTGACGACAAAACCTCTTCAAAGCTATTTGAAAAGTCATGGACAATACTAGCGGTGATCATTTGTATAACAAAAAGCTTAGAGTTCATATATCTTTCTTCCGCTTGTTTTGCCATTGTTGGTTGCTTGCACATTGTAAATGATCCTTTTTTGAAACTTCCTTCTAAAAAATTTCCCCCTCGGTCACTCAAAATTGGTCGACTAAGTTTAATTATGCAGCTACAGCAATTTCATAGCGCGCTACGAAACTACTATGCATTAGGCATCATCTACAGCAGTTTCGTAGCACGCTACGAAACTGCTGTGTAATCACAAAAACACAGCTTTAAGCCAAATTTCACTGTCTTGGGCCTCTTTATATTGAAATTTCCTTTTCAATTTCTCTAAAGCTATTCAAACTGAATATATGGACACCATTCTTCAAGGTAAGTAAAAAGGTAACTCATCAAACTTTAGGAAAGGGTATTGCTGTGTGATCTTCGATTTGCCTCTTCATACTTCTAACCCCTCCATGGAATTCCTGCAACGTGAATATTCTGTCTCATTTGTATTCACGGAACAAGAAAACCATATCATGATAATAATCAGTTAATGCTGACAATGACCACTGCAATGGACAACACTTTGATCGCATATGGAAAATATTGTAGCCAGTTTCAGGTATCATGCAGCTGACTGAAAAAATATTGATGATCCACATGAGCAAACTTTAGACAAAACTGTAGTGCAATAAGACAAAACTGTCCAGAGTAAACATGCGCTTCCGCCCAAATGAAATTTGTGATCAACTAGCAGAAGAAAAGCATCGGGTATTGAGTGAGATGTAAACCAATTCAATTAAGTCCAGAACTCATAAATTAAAACCAAGAATTAAAGAAAAGTAGTTCGCCCTCCTCTTCTGCTTTGTTTATCAAAAGTTGTGTTGAACTTGTCGGTAGGTTCGTTGATGGTACTGGAACAATTTGTGATCATAGCTAGGTAAGCCATCAACAGTGTATCGTTATATTCCATTAGAAAATCATCTTGAAACTTTGGGGATTCTATGGCAGGCAACCTTCTTAGAAGACTGGAAACTTGCCAAAGCAAAGAATTTTCGTATGGAATTTCACCTCTTTGCATTGCTAAGAAGAAATGATAAAGAAATCCAATATGGATGTTAAGCATTTTTATGGAACTGTGAATTCCGGTTAGATGTGCAGCAAATTGAGTAGCAGTTGAGCCTCCATCTGAGGGTTTTAGGTGTGCAACATGATCAACAGAAATCCTCTCTACCTCCACAGTCTCTATAGTGTAGTTTGACTTCACAAATATATGAGGAAAGCTTCCTCGCTTGATCTTCAAAGAATTTAAATTGAAAGCCTATTAATTTGCTTCTCATGTATGAACCCAAACATCATCATGATTGTGAACACTCGGCTCCCTTTTGAAACTTGCAACCTGTGCGTACCAAGAAACCTAATGACCTAATGATGAGGATAAGCGGTTGAATTGACAGGCAAAGTCTATGGGCTAAATTTTGATGATGTAGAAAGATAACGGATTTTGATAAATTTGACAGTTGGATGAGATTTGCTATGGATCAGCACGAATCCCCAGTTTCGTAGCGCATAAGAACTTTGAAATAGGATTGACATATGGAGCTTAGGTGTGATGTTAGACCAGTGATGGATGAAAACGGAGCGTTGACCTTTATTTAAACATACCAACAAGACTCCTAGGACTTAGACACTAAAGCAAACATGGAAAAATTAAACCCGGACTAACACCTAACCTTTACAATCAAACTAATGTGAACAATTTAGAAATTGTTTCTTAAGTGATAACAAGATCTTGAGTAGAGCCTAGATGATTTAGTCCATGAGTATTATGACTGAATAATTTCTAGATCTAAAGCATGTTGCAGAATAGATCAAATTTGATGTTGGTGGTGTAGAGATCGTTTAGAGAGTTTTTGTATGTTACTAGAGTATATGTTGGTGATCCTCTCACACTTGTTTTGTAGGAGCTATCGATGCATGTGCACATACCCATGCGCCTTATGATGTTATTTGTATTATGCAACATTTTTTTTGTTGTGAGGGTTTTATAGTATTTAGATTTGTTGGCCACAGTTTTGTATTGGAGAGCACATGTTTGTGCATTTGTTTTATATTGATTTGATGATAAGATATTACTACTAAGAGCATGTATGCAAAGTTGAATTCCTATTGAGCATAGTGTCTTGGGATCCAGTTTGAAAATACATGAAAGGAGGTCTGCATGGTGGTGAGGAGCAGTGCTTCATGGAAGTGGAGTAGTGATGTTGAAGTTTCAGCGAAAGGAAGAAGCTTGTCAATCCAGTGGTGGTTAGATAGTCCAATGGTAGTTGCGTGAGGATCGACTGATCATGATGGCCTTCAGTGGATGGTAGTTGGTAGAGATCTTTAGGGAATAGAGTATTCCGAGTTGATTAGTAGTATTGAGTCTCCTAGCCGATCGGTGTTGGCATTTGTATATGAGGTTGAGTCTCCATGTTGATGCGAGTCAGCACACTATGTAAAAGATCAATTGATTGACTAATATAAATTTAGAGCTAAGCAACAACAACGGGGGTGGTTTTTCTCCCAGAAGGGTTTCCACCAGAAATCTTGTGATTGATGTGATGTGCATGTTTATTATTTTGTAGTTGCTTATGGTTTTCATTTATGCTTACGTGACGCACATGCTTAATGAATTGTTTCTAACATATGTGTGATTCAATTGAAGTAATAAAAGGAAAAAAATGATATATAGATCACACTACTGATTCACCCCTACCACCCTTCCAATAGTGCTCAAAGGTTTTCAACAATAGGTATCAGAGCACATTTCCAACAATTGATATCAGAGCACATTTCCAACATACCAATCACTTTATTGTGGGATTAGTGTCAGGATATCATCTAAAACCCTACATACAATATATATGATAGTTTATATGTCACTCAACATTGCTTTCCCAAGTTTCCCTAATGTCTTCATTTTCTTGTGTTTTCTCAATGACCTATGTTCAATGTCCTAAGATCCTTAAGCATTTAGGGTATCATAAGTATTATTAACATCAAAAGTGTTAGATGAGCTTCATATGTGATCAATCTAATGAATAATGAATTATTATGTTTGGAAAAAGATATCAATCAAAGTAATTTGTCATAAAAAGTCATATCTCTAACCATGTACTAGATTATTTTTTATCTAATGCAGAACATTCTCAAAGTGGGTTTTTCTCCTTGTGATAAGATTTTCCACACTACACTAAACTTTTGTGTTGATGTGATACTTGTATGCTGTTAGGCCCCTATACTACTAGTGTAACCCCTTATTGTTATTAGTACAACCCACTTATTATATTGATGTACCCATGTAGTGCCCATATTGTTACTATTGTGCCCCATAGAAGCCCACTATTGTTATTATTGTGCCCTTACATTATTATTGTTATGTCGCTTTGATTATGTTATGACCCCTTAGACTCCTATATATAGAAAGGAGGTCTTTTCATTTGTATCATCCAAGAATTGTTCATTTATGTAATGTAAAGGAGGTTTCCCCCTCGAAGAGGCTGAATTCTAAGGCATTGATCTATCTTTTCTATCTTTTTGTGAGCTGGTTTCATAACATATGCTCAGTTAATGTTATGGATCTTACTTTTTTATGTTTTATTTTTATTTTTGTGCTAACATATGAAGCATACTTTTTTATCATAATTACCATTTATTGATAAACATTATGGTTATAGTAGTGTTAGATGTTGTCCTTAAAATTTATATGCATGTTTATTATGCAATACTAAGAGTACAATAAGAAATAATTATCATTTCTATCAACATGATATTTTCTTATACATTTTTTAGTTAAATAATTTAATCTTAAATGTGGGATTAAAAATCCTATAAATAATAATTATATTAATTAATCGCTTGCAAAGGAGAAAATTCTTAAAAAACTAATAAAAATTAATTGAAAGTTAAAGTGTTTGAAAATAATTATATTTTTCTAAATGTTTTCTAACATTAATGCACAACTTCCCATGACTCCTTCAGATTTGTTTTAACATGGTTTCTATCATTCGTAACACTTGAAATTCTTATGTAGATGTTTTGTAATATTAAAGAACAACTTCACATGGCTTCTTTGCATTTGCATCAACATGGTTTCCATCATTTGTAGTACTTAAAAAGACTTTTTTACTTTGTATATTAAATAGATTGTTAGCTTGATTTTGAAATCAATAATTTTTACCTAGGAAAATCTTAGGAAAAGAGGGGTATCCAACACATTTAGATGCCAACGATGCGAATTATAAGAAGAAAATATGGATCACCTACTCAATTTATGCCCATTCACATCCACCTTGTGGAACTGGGTAACTTCAATATTCAGACAAACAGACAGGGACATGGGCAACATTACTAGTACTTTGAAGAAGTGGAGGAAAAATTTCTCTGAAAATGAAATAATCAACAAAGCGTGGGCTTTAATTCTGAGCTTTCTAATCTGGGATGTCTGGAAAGAAAGCAATAGCAAAGTATTCAAGAACAGGAAAGGTTCTCCCCAGAACATCATAGCTCAGATTTTAAAATAGCTCAATGAGACAATAGGGGCCCTCATTAAAAACCCCCCTGAGGACCAACCAAAATATTCGGATGTGCAAATACTACTGCATTTGGGTATTCATGGGATTTTCCCATAGGGAAAAAACATGAATATAAGTCATGTAATAACTAATAAGGATTTTTGGCAACCTCCCCATTAGGGTTTTATGAAATGCAATATAGATGGGGCCTTAAAAGGAAACCTGGGTATGGCAAGGTATGGAGGAGTAATAAGAGATGGAAAGGGTTCCATAAAAACCATCTTTCATAGTCATTTGGGAAAATCCACTAACAATATGGCAGAGCTCATGGCCCTTGAGCAATGTCTTGAAATCCTGAGGGACTCAAATCTTCATAATACCATCATTGAAGCTAATTCTGAATTGATTATTAAATCAGTCAAGAAAATTTGCTATGGCTCAGCTCTAGATAAAGTCTTGAGACATTGGCGGCATCTGTAAGTTTATCAACAGATTCAATCCCACCTGCAGAACATGAGAAACCTTAGTTTCACTCATGTGCGCCGAACAACCAACAAATTAGCAAACATATTAGCTGATGAAGGAATACTCTGTGCTAAGAGCAATAAAATATATGATTGGAAAGAGACCCCCCAAGGCAGATTGAGGGAATAATGTCTCAGACAAGTGAACGCGGACAGGGAACTCTATCAAAGCAGGGGAAACTAGAAGGATGTAGACTAAACGAAATAGGGAAATTTCGATCTTTATCGTAAAGCAGTGCATGGAAATATGCAGACAGGATATCTGGTCTTTGGGCGGGAATCTATACCCAAAACACTACAAACCCAAAGTTATCAGGCATGAGTCAGTATAAAGAACAAGTCTTTTTATACAAATGAAATTCTCTAAAATTCGCCTTTGAATTAGCTCTGCCGGGCGCTTGGTTAACATGCTAGCAGTTAGGCAAATTTGAGGCAATCCTAGGGATTTCCCATGGCAAATTGCAAGGAGGTTACCAGGCCAGGCGGACCCGAAATTAACTTAAACGATGGCTTTTTCTGACTTTGGGTCCAAGCGCGTTGTTAATTACCGTGCATGTTAATCAGCAAGGTCAGGATCGGTGGATTTCGAGCAGATTACATGCTCGAGGGTTACCCTCCCAGGCAGACCCGAAATCATTATAGTGTGGTGTCTATTTCCTCATCTGGTCCGATTCAAAGCTTAATGAATTTGCGTGTTAGCTTTCCGATATAGATCCTCGTCCGTCAGATCTCTGGAGGTGGATCGAACGGTCTTGGAGAAAGTTTGAATTTTGGAGGTCACTATGTTATGTTTTGTGGGCCCATGGCCTAGACTGTGGGCCTTTGGCTCAGCTCCCAAGGATTTGTGAGGCTCGTTAACTTTATGGCCCACATCTCCTTTGGGAATGTATGTACTTTATGTATTTTGTTTTTACGATATAATGAAAAAGAAGGACCAACTCTTGCATTAGCAAGAAAAAGAAATCAATAATTTTTACTTATTTATATTCGAAAAGAATAAATTAAAAGATTTAATGAGGAACTTGTATTTATTTTGAACTTTGTTCACTTTTTATGAAAAATATAATTTCGTGTATAATGTTTATGTACAATATTCATGATATCATGATTTTAAAGTAATTATTTGTAACTCATTTTTTTTAACTTAAATATTTAAAAACAAAAAACATTTTCAATATTCATGATATTATGATTTTAAAGTTTTTATTCGTGATTTATTTTTCTTTAAATTTAAGTATTAAAAAAAAAAAAAAAAACTAACAATTATAAGATTTTTCTAGATTTTCAATAGTTATAGTAGGTTTTTTCATCTATCCATTTTATGTTGAATACTTAATTTTTAGAAATTTTCTACTCATAAACTTTGGAACAAAATGTCTATTATTTTCTTTTATCTTTCACTTCAATGTCACACTCTTGTATTTGTTTATAAACAATTTCCAAGATTGTTAAAAGATTTTAAAATTAGACAATAATAGATGCATATTATATGTTCAACCTTAATTATATTTCATGGAATAATAATTTGTTGCATAAAATGGTGTAAATAGTTTTTATGTCAAAAATAATATCCAATTATAAGATATACATATATAATCACATTTTAAATCATTTTAATATATATTTGAAAAACACATTTAGATATTATTTATCTTAATCTCTCAAATATATATTTTAAAATAAATTTTATTTTATTTTATTTAAATTTTACTTCAACACTTTGTAAAGGTTTTTTTTTACACCCTGGTCGTGATGATGAATGAGAGAACCTTGATTAGGTTTGAACCACATCTACCCTTTGTCTCAATGTGATTTTCCGGAAGTCTAAACACTATAATAATTAATTATATTGAATTATTATTTATATATTTATTTTATAGTGTCACAGTTTCATATTTTTATATTTTGGTTTCTTTCCTCAAAATTAATTGATTTTAAAATCGTGATTTTTAATTATTTAAAATTTATTTTTGATGATGAACCTTGATTTAGGTTTGAAACGCATCGACCATTTGTTCTCAATGTGATTTTTTTTCCTCGAAGATCTTGAACACTATAATAATTAATTATATTGAATTATTATTTATTATATTTATTTTATAGTGTCACAGTTTCATATTTTTATATTTTGGTTTCATTCCTCAAAATTAATTGATTGTAAAATCGTGATTTTTAATTATTTAAAATTTATTTTTGACTACTTTAACAAATATATATATATATATATATATATATAAATATATATATTATATATATTATATATTATATATATATATATATCAAATCTCTATTTCTTTAAATCACTCGATGAGGCTTTGAAATTTTTTGAAAGGTCCTTAATCTGCCGATTCAATGGTTTTTGGCCGCGGCTGACAAATCTCCATAGTTGGATCTCGGAGGTATGGAAGCCTGTCATTTATGAGGAAATTAATATATACCCTGTGCTAGGGGTTTCTTTATAGTAGATTTTGAAAACCCTAAAAGTAGACAATGCATTCTAGATCTCGGCCCTTGGTTTTGGGAAAACGCAGGCCTATTCATGAAGCCATGGAACCCATCATTCAATCCCTCAACAGCAATCATAACCTTAGCACCAGTTTGGGTGAGATTTCCAAACCTGCCCTTGCATCTCTGGAATTTCTCCTTGCTAAAAGCCATTGGAAATGCAATTGGGAAATTTTACTGTAGGTGCCCAAAAACAGAGGAATATGCCAGAACCACCTATGCACGCATCTGTGTGGAAATGGACTTCAGTGCTGGATTCCTAGCTGAAATAAACCTAACAAGTAAAGATTATGTGTGGAACCAGAAACTCGATTATGAAAGTGTTGTCTTCAGATGTCAATCCTGCTTTGAGACAGGCCATCTAGCCAAAAATTGCCCAAAAGCCTCACAGGAAAATTCTGCTAGAAAGAATCACCACAGATCTACATGGTGGGAAGGAGCACAAAAAGAACATTACACTGTCATCAACGAAGAATACTCTCTAAAAAACTCTGAATCGTAAGAAATCGGGCAAGAAAGAAACAACTCTCAATACAAGCAGGGAGAAAGCCCCACCCAACAGCAAAAAAGTGAACTTTACAACCCCTCAAGCATCAGCAGTTATGAGGATTTGAATACTGCACAAAATAAATCTTCATTTAACAGCAAAGTAGATCTCATAGACCAAACTTCTTCTTTGACTATCTTCAAAAGGATGAACACAACAGATCACGAAGCTAAGACACCAATGTCCCAAGAACTAGAAGAGATGAAGGAGATGCAAGATAAAGGAAGTTCGAAGACCATAGAGAAAAAAAAGAAAGCTGCAACACCAATCTCGCCAAGAAAGACGAGAAGCGAGACAATTAAGAACTAAGAAAATTTTATAGGCCCGATAGACCAATTTGGTCTCAGTTGAGGTTAATCACCATCATCATCATCATCATAAAACAATCTAGTTTCAAACCTTCTCACACTAGTTTCATAAACTCGCAAATTTACTCACTTATATATGATATCTAATCGCAAATGTTGGAAAAGCAATCTAGTTTCAAACCTTCTCACACTAGGTTCATAAACTCCCAAATTTACTCCCTTACATATGATATCTAATCCCAAATGTTGGAAAAGCTCTTAATTAAAACTCAAGGAAATTGTATTATAATAGTAGGAGTTTAACAAAAATCACATTTCCTAAAATGCTTTTACCACATATATTTATGGATACAAACGAAGTTTAAGTAATATTTATCTTGTAATCTATATGATGATTAATAATTAATTATTAATTATTATAACATTTTTTCAAATTTTAATAATAGATATTGTTTTTCTCTATAATTTTTTTTATAAATTTATCATATTATCCTATAAATAAAATTTCCCTAAAATTTTGTGAATTTTTTCACCACAACTCACAAGTTAACTTTACTTACTTATTTATCTCCAAATAAAGATTATTAATTGTTATAACATTTTTTTTTCAATTTTAATAATAAAATATTATTTTTCTCTAATAATTTTTTTATAAATTTATTATATTATCTTATAAATATAATTTTTCTTTAAAATTTTGTAAATTTTCTCACACTAAACTCACAAGTTAACTTTACTTACTTACCTCATTTTACTTATTTATCTCAACATATGAAATTTAATCCTAAATGTAAGGCCAGTGAGAAATCACAACTCCAAAGAAAAGACTTTAGAGAAATTGCAATATAATAATAACAAATCTTACTCTTTAAAAGGATTTTAATATATACTTATAAATACAAAACAAATCTTAAGAATACTTATTATCATACATTATCAAGTTTAAGAGTGATTTTTTGGCGTAAATCACATGATATTTCATTTGTCGACGCATTTCGAACCAACTAGTGTGGTTCATCGTCAGGATGAGTTGAATGCACAGATGAGGCTTAGCATGGAGGTTCTACTCTATTTAACATGCTAAGCCTGATCTGTTCATTCAACTCGTCCTGACGATAAACCACACTGGTTGGTTCAAAATGCGTCGACAAATGTAATATCATGTGATTTACGCCAAAAAATCTCTCTTAAACTTGATATGGATCACAGAAGCCTCAATACAACAATACATTATCAAATTACTAAAAATTAATTGAATAAAGAATTATTAATTATTATAGAACTTTTTCCAAACTTCAATTGTTCTTTTTGTATGATCAAATTAACACACAACCAAGAATAAATTAATACAGAAGCTAAGAACCCACTTTTCCGGACATAAAGGAACATAGAGAGATGGACTGATTCGTTTTAGTGTATATATTTTCTTTCATGCCCTCTTGTATCTTTACTTTTATCAGCTAAAGGGAATAAATTAAACGTTTTTTTGCTTTTATTTGCTTGTAACGAGCATGATTTAATCTAAATAAAATTAATGAAGGGCTTTCCTCATTTTTCACGATCGTACATTGTAACTCATTGTATTTGCCGTTTTATTTTATAATTATATGGCAAGTATTTTTTGCATTTAACTTTTAAACCATTGATTTTATTAAACCAAAATTATTAAACCAATGATTTAATTATTTGAGTTGTTCCTGTTTATTAATTTTATTATTTAAGTTTTTTTTAATTAATTCATGAATATGAAACAAATAGAATAATAAAATAATTATTACATAAAAATATTATAATTATATATTTATATATAGAGGAGGGAGTGAGTAAAATTTATATTAAATTTACTTCTAGACGCAACATATAGATAAGAAAATTTACAATATGAGCATTGTCTTGCAAGTTCATAGGGTTAGATACTACTAATAACAAACTAACAAGGCAACAAATTATAGCAGATTGCAAAACATTTTTATAACTATATATACGACAAAAGTTTCCTATTAGAAGACAAAATTTACATGGTACCATACTTCAAATTCATTTGTATTCCTCCCTAATAGTTGGCCTGTTGAGGTATAGAAGCTACTAATTTGGGTCCTAGTTGCATTGTCACTCTCATTGAGTCACGATTTCAGAAGATTAATTTGATCCTAGAGATCCAAGAGTTGGCTACACAAGGCCTCCATTTCATCATCTTTCCTAGCCAGATTTTCTTTTAGAGAGTGGCTTTCCTCCACCACTTGGATTGTGCATAACCTATAATTCGTCATCTTCAAATTTAAGACAAGTAAGTCATTTGCAGAACATCAATTTTGTGCTTCAACTATGTAACTATATCTAGACTTTCACAATTTAGTCTCCTAGCTCCACGGCTTCTTTCTACCATTCTTGCAAGGCCCCTCCACATTCTAACTCCAACACTAACTCGAATTTATAACACCTTCAGCCTTCCCCTGGTCACACTATGTAAGTCAACTAGAGTGTTGGGAAAAATACTGAGAGGGGGGCTGAATTAGTATTTTCAAATCGATACCTTTTTCATTTCATATTCAGATTTCTATGCGCAACTTTACTAAAAGGAACCCACATGTGTACACGACTGTTCTTAAGACAACTAGCATACATCCAATAAACTTATGATTCGGTTAATTCATCATATGTTTCTCTTCAGCCAGTGCATCATTACTTTATTAAACATTAGATAAATAGTAACCATGTGTTGTAAGAACAAAATAAACCATCAGACATAAGCAACACACATGAACACTAGGATTTAAGGTGGAAACCCAATGTGGGAAAAAACCACCTGTTGTTGTCATCTCTATCTTCTTTTTAATATAAAGAAAAAGCTTTTTACAATATTGTATTGGTGCGGACTCATACCAGTACACAGGCACCCACCTGCAGAAGGCTACAACCTTTGCCTGTTCTTCAGCTCGTACTGGAAGGGAGCTCCAACCCCGTAATCTGATTACCAACTACTATTGGCAGGAAGCTTCGACTTCCTCACTGAAGGCTCCAACCCTCAACAACCTCCATTGACCTAGTTTCATAATTTTCACACTGGATCCAATATCAACACTTACGCTCAAAAATAAATAATCAAATTGTAACTCATCATTGTAATATAATCATCAATCTCTGACACAACTGAGTCAACCAATCATTGAAACCCAATCATCAATTTCTGACACAACTGAATCAACCAATCACTGAAACCCAATCATCAATCTCTAGCACAACTGAATCAACAAATCACTGAAACCCAATCATCAATCTCTATCACAACTGAATCAACCATTCACTGAAAATCCAATCAACTGAAACTTAATCAAAACTCAACCAATCAACTGGAACAATTAGATCATTGTAACCAATACACAGAAATTAACCTATAATACTACACCAACCCACAGAATCAACTGCAGTCATGATCATTCAAATGCCAAAATGTATACACTACTTCACTTAAGGAAATCCGCGTGCATACACTGATGCAGGAGCATCTAACCCCCTCCTTAATCAAAGAAGAATCCAAAGAAGGGCGAAGAGTACGTGGGTCAGAGGAGCTGAATCGAAGGAGAAAATAGGGGAAATCTGTTTTAAAACATATTTAAAATGGATATGTCTCAGAGGAGATTTACTATTGATAACAGTCATGCATGCATTATGGAGAGCTTTCGTTGGAGGAAAATAAGGAGAGGATCTGATCAATCCTTCCTATCTAACACTTCTTATATAAATGTAATGTAACAGCGATAGGGAGATAATAATGGATAGGCATTTGTGAGTGGACAGAATGTAATCGAGAGCAAGCTTGTCTCTAAGGCTGAAATGCCTGGAATGTAAATTGTTCTGTATTTATATGAAAACCTGTTTTATTGTTGTATACGCTTGTGTGTGTTCTACAATTGAGTCAAATCCTGTGTTGTAAGGTTGTTGATCGACCATCAATCATTTCAGGATCAATGGCGATCTAAATACCATTTAACTGTTATATATAGAGGTCGATTATAATCGTGAAATGCAGATTGGCTTTGTTGAATAAATGCAGTCAAAGGTTCTTGAAGAGCAAGATGCCAGATCAGACCGAGAGATGTTCATATTGCAATAAATCGAGGCCATGAAATGTTATAAGCTCTTGTTGAATTTAGATCGAACCTGAGAAATATCATAACACTGTGATAGCAATCGTAGATTGGTATTGCATTAGCGGATGCGAAATGTTATATTAAACTTTGATTGATTGAATCAGATCGGAGAGGTAGGAGATTTGGTTCTGATCAGAGTTGGTTGGATCGACGAAACTGCCGATATTTATAGAAGCCGGTATATATGTTTTGAAATCCATATATGTGGATTGGAGCAGAATTCATATGTTTTCCGTGTAAATGCATTACTTGTGGCAGCGGGGTTTGATGCTTATATTGCATGCTTTGGTTGGTGATTTGGACTCCGATAAAGGGATGCTTGATTTTAATGAAGATCCATGATTATAATTTAAGAGGCTTAAAGCCTAAAACTCTTCCGACTAGACTTGTGGCCATAACCCACAGGTCAAGGATCGAAATTTTTACAAGAAAGGGGATTTTGGCAAATACCCAAGATCTCTTTTCATCATACACACTTTTCTATAGAGAAACCCACATACATATCTTAATAAACTGAAAACTTGACCACTGCAATTTATGAAAAGAAAATTGAATGATACTCAGATCTACTGCAACACTCTGAAACAATCACAAAATTGTCTCTAATCTTCAATAAAAATCAACTATTAATCTTAGCATTCTTCAATCAATTAACAAAAGAGTTCAACTTCATCATTCAGTTAGTTCTACTTCAGACATTATCACTCAACCAAGATCAATCATGAGGACATCATTGATAGACAACGGAGAAGCATCATCACTTATCAAGTTGATCAGTCATTTATGAACATAAACCCTTTATATACATGACTTTGAATAAGCTAACCTGCATGCATGCGTGCTTTTCCCGAGACCAACCAGTGTATACAACTGCAAATTTTGATCTAAAATTGTGCAACTCTTCATAACTTCAGAAAGACCCAGATCATAATATTTAGAGATAAAAACATATGTCAGTACTTAGATCTAGTCAATCCATGAGTAGATCATACAATGAAAAGTCATTTCAGGTCTCATTCTTCTCATCCAACATTGTATTCATTAGTGCATAATTATTTCAAATCTATTGGATCTCATCAATCATCAAACTCTCATGTGCATACTTAGTTTAGATCAAGAAAAGCATCAAAAACCCCTAACATGCATATTTTCTTTTGATCTTACTCTTCATAATATTTCCAACAATTTCACACATAACACTTTGATCTTCACCTCTTTATATTATTTAGCCCTTTATCCAATACCACGGGTCAAAACTACGTTACTGTTGGTGGTAATCTTTGACACGATCAATATCTATTGTCATGCTCATTACTATGGGCCAATGCCATGGTAAGGACCCCTGATATTTAGAATACCATGGTGCAAAAACCATATGCTACTTTTCTTCACTAAACTCGTGCACATACGTGACTTGGCTTAACAAAACCCACTTATAGTTCTTGAACTTCCAACTTTATCATTCCTCTGAACCGATTCCTCTGAACTGCCATGCATTCTGTCACATCTGTAAACACGTCCTATTTATACCTTTAACAAGTAGATTTTCATCAAGAGAACTTATCAAGTAGGATTCCATTCATCAAATAGGTTGTCATCAAGGGCAACTCATCAGGTAGGTTTCCATCAATGACAACCTAATTCATAATGCCAACAATCTCCCCATATCAAACTTCTGATTTTGATCTATAAACCTTTGACCCATCATTCTGTATTCTGTTCCATTATTATGTCACCTCTGAACTGAGCTATTGATTCACCTAGTTACCATATGCCTGTTATGTTCCAAGTGAGTTGCCATCAAGGAAAACGCATACATCATAATACCAACAATCTCCCTAGCAACCACTTTGGTGTTTGGTCACCACAACCTGTAAATAACATCAAGCCAAGCACCATGATTTTCAAAAATCAAGATACTCTCCAAACACCAACCCCTTTGGCATCAAGGGCAAAGGGTCGATTAATGTTAAATTAAGACTTCTGTATCTGAACTATTGAATATGAATACTGATCATGCTCCCCCTGAGCACATGTTGAATTCTCTAATCATGCTCCCCCTGAGCACACACTGAAATCTCTAACGAATGTAAAATGAAGTACATGACTCTATGACTCAACTGAGTATGACCTTCCTATCACCAAGGACCCATACTTACATCAATCACCCAACCAAGTGGGGATACATATTTGACTCAACCACCCAACCAAGTGGGATTACATTTTTGACACAACTACCCAACCAAGTGGGATTACATATTTGACATGATCTCAAAAGTCCATACATGACTGAATATGATAATTATTACATCATAGGTCTTTACATTACCTTTACATCAAATTATATACATGATATTTATAACAAATAACAAATACCTAAACAAGATCATGATAGTTATCAACAACTATCATACACCATATATGATCTGCACCATAAGCATATGTCAGTAACATTAAGAACAACAACATGTATGTGTCCATCATCAATTTGCAAGATAAGACAATGTAGATTTAATATCAACAACCTATGACTAAGTATGCTACATATAGATATCAACTTATCCTCTTAACCTTATCAATATCAACTTGATCCTCTTCCTTAGAAGAAAAAACCTTATGTTCATAAAAAACATAACCTTCTTAAGCATATGCCATATCTCCAAACAATGATACAAAACCATTCACATCATATCATATACATGTGAAAGCACCATAGTCATCATCCATGACCACAACATCATCATCAAATCATCATAGTAATCAACCCTCAATATATCAAACATGTATCATCACTAGGGAGTTTTCTAACATCCCACATCTCATAAGCATTAACCATGATAAACAACACAATCCTTTCAATATAAAGTAAGATAGGAATAATTATTCGTCATTCCTTATCATTATCATTATGTGACTAGGTAAACCATGTCTCCAAATAGCCATGTCTTCATGAACCCTACAAAACACCATTTTTTTGGCCAATTTTCTTCATACAAGAGGATATTTTATACCAACATCATTTACCAATATGAAACTTAAGTAATCATCCATGTATCCTGCATACAGATAACAATATGTATCTATGTTTTCATCAATGAGAAAATAAAACCATGAGCTCACAGTGATTTGTCAAACTTTCTTGATACCATAAAGTGCAACAATCCTCAAACAATATACCATGTGAGAGCCAATAACTATAGGAATCCTCATCCATAGCTGCACCATATTAAATTTATGCATATTTGAAGGCATGATGATGGTAGCATAAAAGAAATGAGTGACACTTATCATCATCAAATATTGAATTTGTGTACTCAAGCTTTGTTTTTCTCCTTGTCAGACGGAATGAGTTATATTTGCGGACAAATCTAACCTCCCTAGGAGTCTAAGACTCTCTAGTGACAAACAAACCAAACAAGAGCTATCCTTCTCTAGATACACATCATTCTACAAGAATTCACATGTTTTCGATCTTACCTTAGGTCCAACGCTTGTTGTAGCAGTCCAGCCTTGCTGATCCAGATGAGCTCCTCCTTCACTTTAAGACCTGCATACAGTAACAAAGCAAACGATTACATAACACCTGAATATTTCATAAAACAAAGCATATTCATCACATAGACCAAGGAGTACATGAAATAATTCATTAACAACAAATCATTGAGAAGAATGGACTTATTTGTATTAAGGAAACAAAAAAGGAACCATTACAACCTGATCCTTGGTGTTGTGCAAGCTCCTCCCAGGGTCCAACAAGAGATTTCCTCTACTTTGACAAGCTCACCCACTCCCAATATGGCAACAAGGAAAGATAGTGATCTCTCCTCACAAGTCAACAATGGAAGTCCTAATTCCAGCAGCATTTACCCTTTAGAATGTTCAGCTTTCAACCTCCCCTCCTCTGGCCCAATGCCTGTATTTATAGTATTTTAGAGGAGGTTATTCAGTTCCAACATCAATGGGATACTCCCTCTTTTGGATGGGGTAGCTCCTCTCTTGATGGGATAAGCTCCTCTATCATAGGGGTGCATGAACCATCTGGAGGCGCTCAATACACGTCAAAAACTCTTCTAGAAGGCTCTAGAAGTGACCACAAGTAACTTTTTAAAGATGAAACTTGCACCTTTTAACCTTTACAGGGGTACGCACCCAACCTTTAGCTTACAGAGCATATAAGGACGCAAGTCTAGTGTATTTGGAGTGCGTACACGCAGGCAAGGTAGAGAGAACCTGCGTACCCAGAGATAAACATGTTTTCAAGTGACTTTCTCTCTCTTTGAAGTTTTGACATGAAGAGCAGAGGTATGGGGCTTGACAAAGAGGACAATGTGGCTATTGATGAGGCCACATAGACTGCAGATAGTCAAGGTGACAAAATTCAGTGTAACAGATTGCCCCCTAAAGTACGAAGCCTGTAATAGATAAGGGTGTTAAGTAATATAAGAAGGGTGAAGTGCTTTATCATTTCGAGGATCATCTTGTGGATAGCCCGGTTGGAACCTGCAATTTTCAACACAAAATACATGTAAAATATCATATCATACTGAGGTAGGCATTCCATACTCAGATCAAAACTTTAACTATTGGACTAACTATTCTGGTACAAGAATAATTTCATAATACATCATAATCATAGACTCTCGTAGACACAGCATGGACGCAGCCAT
>APFE030109610.1:72575-82641 GCA_000404065.3 Pinus taeda | reverse complement strand
ATCATCAGGCTCAAATTGTTTGGAATTCATGACTTTCTTCTACATGATGTTCTATACCTCCCAGAGTGTAGGAGGATTTTTCTATCTTTGGTCCACATTCGCCAGCAAGGACACTCCATTCATATATATTTAGGGCAAGGTTTAGGCCAGAAAAGCATCAGATCACTCACTTGTCATGACTGAGATAGTAGAAGAAAGACTTCTGAAGTTGCAAGGAACCTCTGCTCATGAAAAAAAAATTTCATACAATTCTCACTATGATGAAGGTACACTTCCATCAAATCTTTTATGGCATGCTAGATTTGGACATTTAAAACTATGACGACCTTTGCTTGCTAAAGAAAAATGGTGTTGCTGGTTTGCCTACAATTCCTAGGAAACTTAAGCAATGTGATGCTTGTATCTTAGGAAAGCACAACAAACAATCATTTCATGATTCTCATTCTAGAGCACATATAAAAATTGAACTCATTCATTTTGATTTATGTGGCCCAATGCCTGTTCCTTCTGCAAATGTTAATAAATATATGATGACATTTATTGATGAGTACACCAAAATGTGTTGGGTTATTTATTGAAGAACAAATATGAATCTTTTGAAATTTTCAAGAACTTCCATGCATGGATTGAAAATGATGCACAACCTCATATTGGATCTATTTGTATTGATAATGGAAAATAATATATATTTAAATGAATTTGAAAACTATCTTCACCAACATGGGATCAAACATCAAAAAACTGTGCCTTATAATCCCCAATAAAACAGAGTAGCTGAAAGAATGAACATGACAATCTTAAATATGGTACGGTCAATGATGTTTTTCAAGAATGTTAAGCTGATGTTTTGGGATGATGCAGCTCAATGTGTTGTGTATATAAAGAAGGCTTCCATCTCATGCTATCAAAAACAAGACTCCTTATGAAATGTGGTATGGCCACATTCCTTCTATGAGGCATCTCAGGGTTTTTGGTTCCACTTGTTATGCCTTAATACCTAAGGAATAGAGAAACAAACTCGGTGGAAGGAGTCACAAATGTATCTTCTTGGGGTACTCAAATACCTCCAAAGCATACCGTCGCTATAATGAAGTTAATAAGAAGTTTATAATATCTAGATATGTGATATTTCTTGAATCTTTCAAGACTGACAATGTTTCTGAGCGGCAACTTGATTTCTTGGATATATTCATACATGCAAAGTATTTTCGAGATTTTGACAATGAGATTCCACATCTTGAAGGGCTGATCCCTATACTGGATCAATCTGTGGAATTTTCTTCTAAAGCACTCTCTCCCCATCATGAAGCTCCAACCACTGATAAAGATAACAATTTGAGTGACGTGATTGACAAAATTGGGAGGCTAAATCTTGATTCAACCCCATCTCAGAGAGGTCCTCCAAAATGGCTGACAAAGACACTTGAAAGTGTTCATCTTGATGAGGCTAGAAATATAGGAATAAGAATCTCAACCAAATAAGCTGAGGTGATTTAGACAAACTTGATTCACCTGTTGATCTGGATGTTTCTTATGATTTTGAACTAATTTATCTACATATTTCGAACCAACTTCCTTCAAAGAAGTCGATTCTCATGATGAATGGAAATAAGTGACGCAGAAAGAATATGAGTCTTTGATAAAGAATGACACTTGGAAGATGGTTGCTCCTCCATTGGGAACCAAACCAATAGGTTGCAAGTGGGTTTTCAAGAACAAGTATAAAGAATATGTCTCACTTGACAAGAATAAAGCCATGCTTGTGGAAAAAGGTTTTACATAGAAGGAAGGGGTCGATTATGAGGAGACTTTTTCCACCACAGAAAAATGGGCTACCATCAAGACACTCTTTTCCTTGGAAGCTTAGAACATTTGGAAAGTCCATCAAATGGATGCAAATGATGCTTTATTTAATGGATATAGGAAAGAGAATGTTTTTATGTCCCAACCAGAAGGATTTGTTGTGAAGGTTCAGGAACACAAAATATGCAAGCTTGTAAATCCTTGTATGGCCTCAAGCAAGAACCGTGAGCCTGGTACAAGAAATTGGCTAAGCATCTTCTGAAACTCAATTTCAAACATTATGATCTTGATGATGCAACTTTGTTTGCCAAAAAAGGTGGAAAAACAATTGTGTATCTTGTGGTGTATGTAAATGATATTTTGATGACAAGGAACAATGGGAATTACATTGCATCCATAAAGAAAGAATTTAGGAAAGGTTTTGAAATGAAAAATTTGTGATATGTTCATTATTATTTTGGTATTGAAGTAAATCAACATCCAAAGTTTATATTCCTCTCTCAGAAGAAGTACATTGGAGATCTGTTGAATAGGTTTGGCATGGATGAGTGCACTCCTTTGACTACTGCAATGGAACATAACTTAAAGCTCACATTCATTGAAGGAAAATGATTTTAGGATGCAACAAAGTATAGACAACTCGTAGGAAGTCTCAACTACCTAACTACTACCATACCAACCATTTCATTTGCTATTGGAATCCTCTCCAGGTTTATGAAAAAGCATTTGAGGGTCATTGATCTGTTGCAAAAAGCGTTCTAAAGTACTTGAAGGGAGCTCAATACTTTGGACTCAAGTATACACAGGTGGGTGAATTCAACTTGATTTGATAATTTGATTAAGATTTTGATGGAGATAAAGAAACTGGGGTATGTAATTTAGGTTATGCTATGAATCTTTGATCAAGAGATGTCTCCTGGAGGTCACGCAAACAATCAGTTCCAAAAGATTCCACAACTAAGGCAAAATATGTGGCAACATCTAAAGAAACAAAGGAAATTGTGTGGCTCAAGAAAATTCTAGAAGATTTTCAAGAGAAAATAGTACATTCAACTCCTCTTTTTGATTGAAAAAACTTCTACAATAAAGTTGGCCAAGAACCCAAAGTTCCATGATCGAATGAAGCACATCATTTCAAAATACCATCTAATTCAAGATCATGTTGAGGCCAAGACAAACCATGTATGACATTGTTCCACAAATGAGTAGATTGCATACATCTTCACCAAAGGCTTGGAAGGGAAAAGTTTGAAAGATTCAGAATGATGCTTGGACTCACCAACATCCCTTTAGATTAAAGGGGGGATTGTTGACACCTAATATTTGGGATTAGGAAAACTTATGTAAATATGGTAAATAACAAAAATAAAGGAAGTTAGAAGATGAAGAGACATTAGGAGATGAAACCCAATAGTCTCCCTATCCTTGTATATATCCATGTTCTATCTTAATGCAAATACAACAATTTCATTTGGAGTTACCACTAGCATGACATGGCCAATGGCGCAGTGGTTCCCTTCGACCTACAATTTTCCTTCCAAGAGGTCACAATGCAAACCAATTATTTTATCAAAGTGTTGGGTGTGTGTTATATTCTTTTCATGACCAGTCACACATGCTTGGGGGGGGAGGGTTTGATAGTCCCTCCTATTCATTGCATTGGGTGCAATAGGAGTGTCACAGGGAGGTGGTAGCCGCCTTGTAAGGGGTCCAGGGCAACAACCGGGGATTTTTTTTTTTGGACCCTATATTAGGTGGGTGGAAGTACACATGGTTTTGTGCATGGGTTTCACACATGGTTTTGGGAATGATGATTTTCTTCCCATGGTATTTTGTAAATCTGGTTAAGGGAACTACGGTTATGTTCCAATCCAAGGTTATTGGATTGGGGTTTATTAATGCTTCGACATGTATATATATGTATTGTAACATTGAAAGGAATATAATGAAAGTCAATCTGGTAGTCCCATTTTTGGGATCTAGGGGAAAATATCTGTGTATTTTTTTGGTGTTGCTCGCCTTTGTATATTTTCTGTTTTTTAAGAATTCATTTGCAAGTAATTTATGTACAAGGTTAAAACCTATAGAAAGGACGCATCTCTATTTGTGAAAGGAGGGAGGTTGATGCCAATTTGTCACGACTCCTTAGAGATTCTTCTCCCATTGTTTTTCCTCAAATATTTCATTATATATTTTAATGTTAGGGGGTTGGGATGTACCCACAAAACAATATCCTTCAACATATCATTCAATAGAAAAAACCAGAATTAGTACTATTCCAAGAGACTATGGTTCACAAATAGAAGGCATGTGATTTTATATTAAAATTATGTCCCGAATGGAAACTCTATGTGACTAGCAAAACAAGACATTCAGGAGGATTTGCGACATTTTGGGATCCCCGCATCCTTAACATCTAAGCTTTTAACTCATGTGCAAGGCTCATACTTTTTGGACACTTGAGGGGATCCAATAGTCACTTACATATCATCATTATGTATGCACCCTAGTCATATAGACAAGTGTTTTGGTATCATATTGATGGAGGTGGGTTGATGGCATTAAGCTCATTAATTTTGGTAGGTGACCTTAATATGCCGATGGATGTCGACAAAGTTTGGGGGTCTAAAGGGAAAGAGGATAAAATGGGAGGTAATTTTAAGGAGTATTTTACTCAAAATTTATTGCAGGATATCATCCCTAGTCTAAAGAGACCTACATGGCAGAAGAATTGATTAGAGAAGGAGGGGATTGCGAAGAGGTTGGAAATTTTTTTTGTTCATACAAATTTAATCGATCATTTGGGTAACCTGCAGTCTTGGTCTTATAACTCCATTATATTGGATTGCAAACTGATTTTTATTGAATGGAATGGGATTAGTGCCCGTAAATCATTTCCATTCAAGTTTAATCACTCATGGGTAAGAGAAAGGGCTTCATTGAATTGGCTGGGGATTCATGGAAAAATAAGATTTCAGTTCTAGTGCTATCAAGTATGGAAGCATTCAATCATAAATTGAGATTTTTAAAGAAAGAAGTAAGACAATGGGAAAGACAAAAAAAGAAGGATCTCACTAGGGAATTTATTATTTTGGATAACAAGATACAAGATTTGAATGATTTGTTGGAGCCAAAATTATTTTTATAAGCAACAAAAAGGAAGCTATTGAGTTTGGAAGAGATAAAGGGACAACTTCTGAAGCTTCAAGAGGAGTGGTGTTTAAAAATTCGGGCTATTTGGATAAAGGAAGGGGATAAAAACACTTGATTTTTCCATAAACAAGCTTTCAAAAGGAAAAAGGAAAACCCTATTTGGGAAATTAGAGACGGCGAGGGACATCGATCAACACAACATGACATTCTTTTTATTGCTAAAGCAAGATTTGGTCCTTCTATTATCTTGTCACTAAAAATATGTTACATAAAATACATCATGCCCAAAGAGGAAGCGGGCTGAAAAATTTAGCAATTTTTTCCAGCTTAGGGAAAAGAGTCAACTTCTCGTGAACCGGGTCTAGGGCCCAAGAAAAAAAAAACACACAGCCTCCACCACCTGAACCATGATTCGAGGTCAAGCGTTTGAGGGCCAAAATGGAATGAAAATAAGAGAACCCAAAAAAACTTTAAGTGGACCCAAAGAGGGGAATAGGGCCTTATCAAAAAGATTTCGGGTCCGCTGGGGATCACCCGGACCCACTAACCTAATCCTCAAACCTAAGAGGTTGATCTGCAGCTACATGATCCAACAACTGAGGGAAATATCGGGCGGAGAAGAAGCAATAAGAATACCCGCCTGATGAGGGCGGTATTCTCTCTCCTCCGAGAGCCACGTGTTGAACGTTGAGTGGCATCGGATTCATTTCTGAGAAACCACTTCGGGTCTTGAGGACGCCCGATAACCCAGAAACCACTTTGATGCCCGATAACCCAGAAACCACAGATACTTTGCACCTACTACCATCCATTTGACTGAGCCACCTATTAGAACATATTATCACAATTTTCCTAGTTGTCCACTCGCTAACTGAGCTTCTTGCAAAACCAATGAGAAGGCGATCTATGGTATCCCACTGCGAGACCCAAATATGCCAAATATCAGGTTGTCTTTCTATCAAACCCCTGTCGTCCATTGATTAATGGTTAACTGGTAGATTCCCTTCCTGTGCTGATACTGCTCCTTGTTTGTGAGGGCCAAACACAACGTGACATTTAACATGGGGCAGTGGCATTTTTTAGTCATCAGTAAAAGAGGAGGAAGGTGTTAATATTGAAATCAGATGTAATATATTAACATGTTCCCTAGAATGTGATGGAGGAAAATTTGACTTTTCCTGCTGTGTCAACTTCCATAAACCTACGATCTTAAGAATACAAAGAACTCTATAGAAATTTGATTACTCAGCTAGTTAAATATTACAATCATATAAAGACATTCATTAACATATATGCAGAGATGCTACATAATCCATAAGCATGTAAAAATTCCATTCTGAAACCAAATTCATATGTACATGTTCGACCTGATTATACATTCATTTGGCCATTAGTTCTCATTTCCCGTAGGCTTACACATAAATAGAATTAAGAAATACAATATCTTTACCTAAATCCTAAAATCACTCCATCGTTTATTCCTTAAATCTCTCATAATTTATTCACTAAAACTCTCATGATTTATTCCATAAATATATCTTTCTCTTAAAGGAAACTTTGATTTTTCCTTATGGAAAAATATCTCCTATCCATAGCTTTTCTAAAACTATTCTATAATAATTAAATGAAACTAAGAATATTTACAATTAAGGAATTATAATTCCTTGACAATATCAAAACCCCTTTTGGTGTTTTTTCTCAAAAAATCTTGATGGATTGGAAGCTCTAATGCTCCTGCATCACAGTCCCAAGGTAGAAAGAATTAATGACCTCTTGGTTATGTGTGATTAATTATAGAATCCTTTTGGATCCCAAACTTTGTATTTTAATTGATCAACTCGTTCACATTGCTTCTCTATTTTTATTGTCACTGTCTCTTCAACCTTCCAAATTTCCAAACTTTATGTTGTGGTTGTCCACTCTCTTTGCTGATGTACTCTTGTACATTCATTTTCCTTCTGTGGTTGACTACCCTTCTTACATTAGTGTGCAATTTCTCATGCACTTTCATCATCAAAATTCTCATCCTATCAATCTCAATGTCTAGTTGATCTCCTAGCTGATACATGTTTCTCCCTGTTTTCTAAACTTTGTTGTTGCTCTTCACTGGTCGTTATTGCATGTTTTTTCTTTAATATTTGTAGAATTCTTAATATTTCCTTCATATGATGCCTTAAGCACTCCTTATGTGCCCACAACTTTCATGCAATATTCTCCATTAATCATTGGATCAATTAACCATTCTTCCAACATCCTTAGCTCTTCTTCAAAATTCGTCAACATTAAGTTTGAATGTTTCTCTTCCTCTTTATGCTTCCTTTGACTATATCCATGAGCCAAATCTTCTTTGTTCTCTGCGACAACATGTTTTTTTAACTGTCTATCAACAATCTCTTTGTTCATTAATTTATGGTTTTCATCATGGTTTTATTCATGAGAGAATGACTACCTCATCCTTTATCAGAATGAAATTCTGAGTTTTTCTTCCTTCTATGCCTTGAGAAGACATTTCTTTTTCTTCCTTCACCTTCATGAAAGTTGTAGGTGACTTTCCATTACCATACACACAATAACTTGCAACCATACACAAAATACCAGTTTCAAAAATATTTGGATTTTCAGCCTCTTTTATCTCCTCTATCAACACCTCCACATGTTGATTTGAACTATCCAAGTAGTTCATGAGACTTGCAGAAAGCACCTCATCTTCATTATCACCAAGAAATGGTCCTTGCTCTAGTTAAAAAATGTACACTTTCTCTTTATCACTTTCTCCAAGCATCCTTAACTAGGCTCTAATCAGATGCCTCATCCATCTTCTTTGATTTCGTGCATGCAACTTCTTAATCAACCATTTAACTTTCTTCTTAAAAATCCATCCACATTTTTGGTCTTTAGTCTCTTGTTGTAGCAGCTCCATAAGTACATCCAATGATAATTTAATATTAACAAATTCTCTATTAAATTCTTCATTACTCGTTTTCCTTATGCCAACTTCTTTGGCACCTCTGTAGCTTCCCTCTAAATTATTCAAATGACTATCCATAGTCATCTTCATATTCCTCTTCCTCTGTGAGCTTTCCTCTGCACACTATGAACTGCAAATAACCTTTACAGTAACAAGTATCCTTCCTGCTACACACGCCTCACCAAGATATCTCCTCTAAGCTTGGACTGTTGGCCTTTCTTGGCCCCCTCCTCTGGAACCCATTTCAAGCACTCCTTGTTCTTCAGGTTTCTGCAGTCACTCCTTTTCCTCCATCACAACTATGCTAGCTGTCAGAACTCTCACCACATCCTCCTTCTCAATTGCTTCTACCTATCGTCAATATCCAAATATTATAAAAAACAAAAAATCAAATTACCTTCCACTATATTAATCTCGTTCTATTTTTTTCCTCCATACTATTGTGAAAAATTCTTTTGCTGTCTCTAGATCTCCTGCTTTGATACCTTAATGCAGGAAAATTTACTTCTTCTTGCAATGGCCTATTCCATGAACATGCAATATTAAGAATACCAAGAACTCTACAGAAATATGATTACTTAGCTAGTTAACTATTACATTCATATAAAGACATTAATTAACATATATGAAAATATACTACACAATCCATAAGCATGTAAAAATTCCATTCTGAAACCAAATTCATATATACATGTTTGGCCTAATTATACATTCATTTGGCCATTAGTTCTCATTGCCTGTAGTCTTACAAATAAATAGAATTAATAAATACAATATCTTTTCCTAAATCCTAAAATCACTCCCTAATTTATTCCCTAAAGCTCTCATAATTTATTCACTAAAGCTCTCATGATTTATTCCATAAATCTATCATGCTCTTCAAGTCAACTTTGCCTTATCGTGATGGAAAAATCTCTCCTATCCATATATTTTCTAAAAATATTCTATACTAATCAAATGAAACTAAGAATATTTACAATTAAGGAATTATAATTCCTTTACAATATCGATACCCCTTTTGGAGTTTTTTCTCAAAAAATCTTAATGGATTGGAAGCTCTAATGCTCTTGCATCAGAATGGTAGCTCAATAAGATAGTGAATAGATGGGGAGGATGATTAGAAAGGAAGAAATGAATAAGGCCTTGAAATATATGGCTAGGGATAAGAGCCTTGGGCTAGATGGTTGGCTAGTGGAATTCTTTCTACACTCTCAGGGTATAATGGAGGACAAACTTTTGGCAGTGGTTGAGGAGTCAAGAATACATGGTTCAATATTAGGGTCAATAAAAACCACCTTTATCATTATGATTCCAAAGGTAGAGAATACTACTACCTTTACTTTATTTAGGCCCATCCTTATGTAACATGGTATAAAAAATGATTTCTAAAATCATAGCCAATCATATCAGAGCCATGCATTGTAGGAATTTACAGGGTAAGTTCCTCAGACAGAACACCAAAAGGACACCGCTCACAAACAGATCACAGATCAATACACCAGTGTTTTGACGTGGTTAAAACCCTCAGAGAGGGAAACAGTCCACAGCCTGCGCCAACGTGGCTACTACAGGCAATTTATTAATAAAAGAATGAAAATTTACATAAGCTTCTCTCATGCATGGTTAACCTACAAATGACCCTCCATGCGCTTTAAATAGAATTCATGGACCAATCGGGTGTCAAGCCGTGGATCAAGTGTCGGTAATACTGAGGAGAGAATGAACCGTCGGATCACTACATATCGTGACCGTCGGATTGTAAGTTACAAAATGTACAACGGTAAAGAAACACACTTTACCTAACTCTATACCTAACTCTATACGAGACCAAGTTGAACTTAACTATTTCCTATGTGTCGGAATATCCTAACATCCCCCCTTAAGAACAACTTGGGATAGGATTGAAGGATTTACAAAATATGACACAATAGGAGAAGGAAGGAGGCACTAGAGCCTATCCCCCCTTAGTGACAACTTCCTGAACTCCAAGCATATATCGAAGTTTAGTGAAGTTCGCCTCTGTGAGAGCCTTTGTGAAGATGTCTGCAACCTGATCATCTGTTGAACAATATTGCACTTCAAGAACATGGTCATGAATGAGCTTTCTGATGAAGTGCATGTGTAGTCCAATGTGTTTGCTGC
>APFE030109610.1:52692-72188 GCA_000404065.3 Pinus taeda | reverse complement strand
CCATTTTCAAACCCTTCCTTAGAAAATTTGTGTTAATATTTTTTGATGATATACTAATCTACAACAAGTCTTGGAAGGATCATGTTGATAGGGTGCTACAACTATTGGAGGAGAAACAATTATATGCAAAAAGAACCAAATGTTTCCTTGGAGTACAAGAGGTGGAATATTTGGGTCATATTGTATCTCATGAAGGAGTTAAGGTAGACCCTAGCAAAATTAAAGCGATTAAGGAATGGAGAATCCCCACATCCATAAAACATCTGTGAGGATTTCTCGGGTTGACATGGTACTATCACAAGTTTGTTAAGAATTATGGGAGAATAGCAGCACCTCTTAGCATTATTGAAGAAAGATGCATTTTCATGGACTCCATAAGCAACAAAGGCCTTCGAACATTTTAAAGAGGCAATGTGCTAAGCACCTGTCTTAGCTACACCGGACTTCACAAAAACCTTTATTGTGGAATGTGATGCTTCAGGAAATGGAATTGGTGTTGTTTTAATGCAAGATGAAATACCAATTGCTTTTGAAAGTCGTCCAATCAAGGGAAAGTTTTTACACAAAGCTATTTATGAGAAGGAAAGGTTGGCAATACTACTTGCACTTAAGAATGGCAACCCTACTTGATGGGAAGACACTTCAAGGTAAAAACAGATCATGATAGCCTTAAATACTTTTTAGAACAAAGATTATCCTCTGAAGAGCAACAAAAGTGGGTCACAAAGATGTTAGGTTATGAATTTGAAATCATCTACAAAAAAGGGAAGGAAAATGTGGTGGCAGATGCACTCTCAAGAAAGGATGAAGATGTGGAAGCATTGTTGTGCGCCATTTCTATTATCCAACCAGATTGGATAAATGAAGCAAGGGAGGAATGGAAGAATGACAAAGAAGTTTGGGCACTTATTTGAAAGTTACAACAGGATTCCAGTACGTCTGATACATTTCGTTGGCAAAATGATTCATTATGGTACAAAGATCGCTTATACCGCTGTAAGAATTCCCAGCTAAAACAAAAGATTCTTATGGAATTGCACACTTCTCCCTTAGGAGGGCACTCAAAATTTTTAAAAACTTACCACAAGGTTAAGAAGGAATTATTTTGGGATGGCCTTAAATTAGATATTCAAAAGTTTGTGGCGGAATGTTTGGTTTGCCAACAAAATAAAGTTAAAATAATTAAGACACCGGGTCTATTACAACCTTTATCCATTCCAAGCCAACATTGGGAGGAGGTTTCAATGGATTTTATCACAAGTTTACCAGGTCTGAGGGAAAGAGTGTCATCATGGTGGTAGTTGACAGACTTACCAAGTATGCACACTTTTGTGCATTATCACATCCATTTAAAGCTAGTACAGTTTCTAGTGCATTTATGGAAACAATTCAAAAGCTACATGGAAACCCAAAGATTATTGTAAGTGACAGAGATCCCATTTTCACTGGAAATTTTTGGACAGAATTATTTTATTGTCTTTGTACTTAGTTAGCTCATAGCTCATCTTATCATCCTCAATCTGATGGGTAAACTGAGATAGTAAACAAATGTTTGGAAGGATATCTTCGTTGCTTTGTATCTGGTAAACGGACACAATGGGTCAAATGGTTGCCTCTGGCTGAATGGTAGTATAACACTTCCTTCCATACAGTAACAAAAATGACCCCATTTATGGCACTTTATGGATATCAGCCACCATCCATCACATCGTATTTAAGAGAAAATTCTAAGGTTCAAGCAGTGGAACATCACATCGAACATGAACAAAAAGTCCTCCAACCCTTAAAGGATAACCTCGTGTTGGCATAGAATAGCATGAAACAACAGGTAGATCAACATCGCAGCGAAAGAAGTTTTGATGTAAGTGATTGGGTATTCCTATGGCTACAACCATATAAGCAAATGTCCCTCAAACAAGCTAAGAAGGATAATAAATTATCACCAAGGTATTATGGTTCGTACAAGGTGTTGCAAAAGATTGGTACTATCATACAAATTGGAGCTTCCTGTAGCTTCTCAAGTGCACCCAGTTTTCCATGTTTCATGTTTAAAGAAGGTGATAGGTGACAAGCTCCCAGTTCAAACAATATTGTCAAAGCTTGACGAGGAAGGAAAAATTATATTGGAATGGAAGCAGTCATAGAAACAAGAACTCGACAGCTACGAAATTGATCCACTTCAAAGAATCTCATCAAGTGGAAGAACTTATCCGCTGAAGATTCCACATGGGAGGATGAGAATTTTATATAGAAGCATCCAAAGCTAATCAAGCATTGAGGACAACACTTTTTTGAAGGAGAGGGGCATGTTAGGTCCCTATAATACTAGTGATAACCCCATTACTATTGTAGTTGTATCCCTTATTAATATTGTTGTGCCCTATTGTCCCCATATTGTTATTATTGTGCCCCATAGAATCCCTCTATTGTTATTTTTGTGGCTTTATATTATTATTGTTAGGTCGGCTGGGTTATTTTGTGACTCCTTAGACTCCTATATATAGAAAGGAGGTTTTGTCATTTGAATCATCCAAGAATTTTTCATTTTATGTAATGTAAAGGAGGTTGCCCCCTCAAAGAGGCTGAATTCTAAGACGTTGATCTATCTTTTCTATCTTTTTGTGAGCTGGTTTCATAACAATGTCCAACGGCAGCAGGTGCAAAATCGTTATGTCCAAGGGCAATAGGTTCAAAACCCTTCTGTCTAAGGGCAGCATGTGAAAAATCCATTTGTCCAAGACCAACAGGCTCAACAACCTTTTAACCCGTATGTTGCTTATCAGCAACCTATGGTCGGACAGTATCAAGGCTACCCAGGTCAGAATCCTCCCTACAAGAAAGGTAACCTACAGTGGGGGAAAAATAAAATTCCATATGGACAAAATCGTCCATTATGGGGACAAAATCCTTATCAACAAGGATGGGTTCTGCAATTCGGGCATGTTCATAGGCCCCAAATGCATTTTAACAGGCAATTTCCTTTCTTGGCCACACTGGAGCTAACAGATGTTTCTAGACTCACAAATGGCCCCATTCTTCATTCATCGTACTAGCCTCTAATTATGTCCAAGATTCCGAGCGATTGTTTGAAGTTTGAGGGAAAAGTGAAAGAGGATCCACAAGCCCACATGATGACATATCACCTCTGGTGCTCCTCTAATTTGTATGTTGATGATTCTATTCGTCTTTGGATTTTTCAGTGAGCCCTCACAGGTGTTGCAGCCAAGTGGCACATCGAATTTCCTCGAGTACCTACAATGACTTTAACACTCTTGCTATGGCTTTCCTCACACATTTTCAGCTGCCAGTTCACTATGAAACTAGCATCCATCTGCTTACGTCCCTTAAGCAAGACATTGCGACCCATATCTCCGATCACATCCATGAATGGAGGCATCAACATCACTTGTTCAAGTTTGAAATTTTTGATCAGTTGTTGACCGAATAGTTCACCAAGTCATTCATCAGCAAAATTGCTGAAGACATAGCCATGGGTGGTTGTGTCACTGAATAAAAAGCCATCGTGCGTACCCAGTATCTAGACCTCGTCTACTCACAATTTGTCACGTTATATGATATGTTACCCGATGCGCCCAGACCATCATTTGATCTAGAAACATCAAAGTCTTTGGCTACACCTCATGTTGATGGAGTAATTGGCTCAGTGTACTAGACCCCCGCAAAGACTTCTTCTAAGTAGAAGCCGGTCTCAAACACTACTTCCAATGGTTCCTACCGAAATTCACCTAGTCATGGTAAAACCTCGGAGTTCACGCTATCCAGTCTACCACAATGGATAAATCCTTTAAAGGTAAAAAGAAGGGTAAAGGCAAGGGTAAAACCGATGCCCCGAAATAGGGCCCTCCTAAGCCATCTGCTGGTGATGCTTCTCAACAAAATCCCAAGTACCCATGCCTCATCTGTGAGGAGGATCATTGTAGGAATTTACAGGGTAAGTTCCTCAGATAGAATACCAAAAGGACACCGCTCACAAACAGATCACAGATCAATACACCAGTATTTTGACGTGGTTAAAACCCTCAGAGAGGGAAACAGTCCACGGCCTGCGCCAACGTGGCTACTACAGGCAATTTATTAATAAAAGAATGAAAATTTACATAAGCTTCTCTCATGCACGGTTAACCTACAAATGACCCTCCATGCGCTTCAAATAGAATTCATGGACCAATCGGGTGTCAAGCCACGGATCAAGTGTCGGTAATACCGAGGAGAGAATGAACCGTCGGATCACTACATATCGTGACCGTCGGATTGTAAGTTACAAATGTACATAGTAAAGAAACACACTTTACCTAACTCTATACTAGACCAAGTTATACTTAACTATTCCTATGTGTCGGAATATCCTAACATGCATTCCAAGCATATTACTCCATAACAATTTGGATTTTTACACAATAGACAAATCCATGATGCTATGGAATTAACTCAGGAATTCATTCTGTTTAATCAAATTGTGGAGTATGAAGGTGTGTTTAATGAGAATAGACTTGATTAAAGCATATGACAACATGGAATGGCAGTTCCTAAGGTTGATCCTTCAAATTATCAGTCTTGGTGTCCAGGTGACGAACTGGATTATGACATGTATTACTTCAGTGAGCTCTGTAGTTATTATCAAAGGGATTCCCAAAAATTTAGCCTCGATAGGTCTAAGAAATGGGTGTGCGTTGTCCCCACTACTATTTATTTTGGTCATTGATGGTCTGAGTAGAGGGATTTGTGATGCTTGCTCCAAAGAAATCATAACTGGTTGCAGGATTACAAAGAACATAAAAATAACTAATACTGTGTTCGTGGATGATGTTCTTTTAATAGGGAAGGCCTTTGTCTAGGAGCAGAAAGCCTTTCATCAGACCCTTACTAGATTTAGAGAAGCCTTGAGACTTCTCACT
The DNA here is from genome assembly GCA_000404065.3 of Pinus taeda. Taxonomy (NCBI): domain Eukaryota; kingdom Viridiplantae; phylum Streptophyta; class Pinopsida; order Pinales; family Pinaceae; genus Pinus; species Pinus taeda. The sequence goes on along the minus strand of APFE030109610.1, from coordinate 67,272 downwards.
AACAAAGGAAAACCAACATTATCTCATCTAAGAAGGATGAGGCGATCATTAAGGAGATAACAAGAATATTGAGGTGGAGTCAATTTCTATGGAAGAATGGTTTCTATAGGGATTAATGCATGGAAGAGCTTTAATTCCTATGTTAACACGCTTTTCTGGGTCCCGGATTGCGTTAGCCCACTTTTTATTTGTTTCTAGGGTGCTTTACCATAGCAAATAAGCTTGTAACTTAGGTTTTCTTCCAGTCAACAATGTTCTTCTCCTCTAAGTTGATGAGGAGGTCATTTTCTATATAACAGATTCCCCCTAAAGTGTGTGGTCAGAGAAGAAGATGATGGCCAAATACTTTACAAAATGTAACTGAAGAGAGAGCGAATCAAAGCATCGTAACTGAGGGAGTCCTAAAAACAACAAAATATGTTAGAAATATATAAATTTATGTGGAGACGGGCATTCCCATGCTTAGTAGAAAAATTAGAGTGCTATCCATAGGAGATATGACGGCGATGTCAATCTAGAAGCTGTCATAATCTAGAAGCTGTCATAATCTAATCAATCTGATGAGATCTCTCCAAAAAAATTAGTCGCAACTTGGGAGAAGAAACAAAGATGAGTGATGTAATCCTCTGCCCAAGGTCTTTATCGCTGCTTTTGAAAATAACATATTTCTACACATGTAAATAAAGGAGTTGAAGTTGAACATGTGAGAAATTGTCTGATTACCAATAAATGATGAAAACTGTTAACAGATGCAAGGACAACCACCGATAAGGATGATGGTCTCCAAGATTCATAGTACAATATAGCGAGTGCGAATAAAATTTGTTGATGTTGAACACTCGTAGAATCGTTCAACAGGGAGCCAATGATGAAAACCCTAAATCAAACGCAGGGTAACCTGCCACTAAGGACTGCAAGTTCCATGGTACTGAGATTTTTTTGAATTTACTTCCTAAATAAGATGTTGAAGTCGATATGAAGAGATATATCAAAGGTAGGCAATGAGGTGTCCTATATCAGTTGATGTGAAACAAGGCAAGAATGATTGTTTTGGAGATAGTTTAGAGCAATGGGGAAAAATGACTGAGGGTAAATTTTCATATGAGTGAATGGTTGATACAGGAAGTAGAGAGTAAGAAGATCCCTTGAGCAATAGAAGGCATGACATCAGGGTGCTCAGGATGCTTAGACTCAAGAACACCAAAGAGTGTTAGGATACAAGGATGCAGGAACATTAGGGTATCAAGGCTAAACTCATAGGATGGTATGGTTCTTAAAAAATCTGTTGAAAGAGGAAAATGCTGAGGGGGTGCCATTTTCAAAGGAGTGACAAGAAGACTGCTACCAAAATATGCTTTAGAATATAGATAGTGAATCCACTGTTCTGTCCAAAATTTTCCCAATTTGATTAAGTTTAACGAGTCCAGTAAGGGAAAACTTGGAGGCATTTTCACATTTAGAGTCTGAAAATATCATAAATACAACTCCAAGGGGGTACCTTTGTCATGGTTAATAACCGAGTGCAACAGAGGTTTAATAGTATACTTGACACAGTTCATTTTCCATAAGTTATTCCATTGAGTCCGGATAAAGTGATAAACCTATGCTCAATAGACGTCATCCTCATTTTGTTACGAGTATGAGGGGACAGAGTAAACTCGATAATCTTCATAAAATTTTGTTGACCGAGTTAGACGAATAAAAATCGTTTTTAGTTTAAAGAGCGAGAAAAAGAGATAAAAATAAGAGCTCAAATAGACTTCTTCGTAGGAGTTTTATGAGCATGAAGAAGGTAAATTGGGGGGTTTTGGTTAAAGAGCAAGAAAAAATCCCTAAAAAGAATATGCTCATTCCGAGTCAAAGATGGCCAGCGCTACAGAAAATCACTTAAAAGACTTAAAATCATATGCAAATATTGGCAGATTAACTATTTGGTGTATTTAGAAACAAAGAAGGAAAAAACTGCTAACAAAATAGACTAACTAAGTTGAGTCCTACCTCCAGAGTGGCTATAACAAGGCAAGCAGGGCCTCATTTGCACCAGTTAGGGGTAGTGAGGGTGATGTGGAGAGAAAAAGGAGTATAACTTCACTGAGTAATTATGAACACAATGGGAAACCATTCAAATATTCATCAATCCTAGGTAAGTGTACTGATCCTAAGCTTTCATTAGATTCATTATTTTATGTTTTTCACCATCAATTTCACAATTTTAAGCTTTCCCTAGGTGGCTTGGCTGGGTGACATGTCGCCTAGGCAAGGGGCCATGTTAGCATGCTCTTTCTGCAGAGGAAGAGAGAATTATCATGCTCTATGGAGTGAAGGCGGCGACGTTAGCTGACCAAGCACTAACAAAAATAAAATTTCTTGATTCCTAGGAGAATTTTGCTAGTAAAAGACTAAGGGTTTGTGTGGTACAAGAATCAACTGTTGGAAAGGAGTCTTTGGAGAGAAATAACTCATGAAAAAATGAAATTAAAATGCTAAATGATATAGCATGCTTAGCCGCTTTGAGATGATGTGGGATTCTAAAGTATGTTAGATTTGACTTGACGAAAAGTCATGAGGACCTATTGAGTTGGATAATCCAAAGATGGGATGAACAATAGGGATTGTTCAACATTGGGGATCATGAGCTTTGGATTGAGCGAGATGACATATATTTCCTCACTGGTTTATCATGCAGGGGTGCACGAGTAAACTTAACAGGAGGGAGATTAGATCTGAGGACCATAATGGATTTGATCTGAACACATTGCGTTGCAGGTAATCGACCGATCAATAAAAGGATCCAGTAGGATGGATGGAATCAAGACAATTGAGGTCTATTCTGTGGATGCTAGTGTGACTAGCAGGGGCTAAGAGTCAACATGTGGCTATGAAAGCCCAATTGTTACTAGCGTTGAATTGCTTGCAGCCACAAGTGTTCAACTGGTGTGAGGGAGTCCTCCGACAAGTGAAAGTAGAGCTAACAACATGCAATAATCAGGCCCAAAGAGAGTTTGGGTATGGTACATTGGTTTTATCCTTCATACTAGAGAGAGTCGCCATTATGAGGCCTCAGGTGATTCTGGCCGTGACTGGTCCTAGGGAACCCAGACAAGATCAATGGGCTTCCTTAATGCCCTAGATGAGAGGTATATTGATCAAGCACTACTTTGAGGATGATTTCTTTGAGTGGCTGAGAGGTCAGATTCCCATGAATGAGGACTTCCTGTATGCTAGGATGAACTATACAGGAGATCCCGAGTTGATATTTCCACCCTAAACTTAGTGGGGGCCAACAGGTAAGAGGATAAATCAGTGAAAAGAAGTATTTTTTTGTCTTTTGAAGTTTATGGAATTCATTTTTTTTGTTAAGGGTGAGAAAACATCTGACATGAAGCTTTGCTTGACACAAATGTGGCTACTATTCGTGCTGCGGGTATACCCCGCCATGCGAGGCATGGTGATCAACTACTTGGGGCTGGAGCAATAACAGAGGTTGTGACTACTGCCAAAGAGGGAGATGACACATAGAGTCTGTGCGAGGTTGCTAGGAACCTTAAAGGTTTGAGCATGGGTGTGCCTCCTCTTCCCATGATAGAGATACCGATTCATATGCAGCAATACACAATAGGTGTACTAAAGTGGTTTTTGGTGCCTCTGAGGAGGTTAGCTCGAGCAATGATTTTTTACCATGAGCAACAGGCTCAACAGGAGTAGAGGATAGCCATAGGGTGATGGATCATGTCTTAGTGAAGACATTTTGTATAAAATACCCAATTTTTGGGAATTTTTTGATGTAAATTACTGAAAACAATATATATATACATACACACACAAACACAAATATTTTTTTGGTGATTTTGGGTGTATTGGCTGTTTTTTTATGTAAAATTTACAATGAAAATGTACATGTATGTATGTGGGTAAAGAGATTGTGACAGATGCCAATCTAACACACAATTTTTTAATGAATCAACAAATGCATTAAATTCTTGTGGAATGTGTTCATAAGTAAGAAATTAAAATTGATGTTCAAAAATCATTACTCTTAAAAAGCAACGTAATAAGATTGGATTACAAATGTGATAATGATTGGTCAAATGCACAACGACGAGCTTAGAGTCTAACCTGACCACTAAATTGGAGATGTTGCGAGATATAGCTTCAGTAAGGAGTGCAATGACCAAAATATACTCAACAATATTGTTGGTGGTAGAACCAAGGAAGACGCCTCTAAAACTAAGTAGTTCTGACTCAAGTGTTTAAAGAACCCAAGCAACGATGCAATGCACCATGTGTGATGACTGGTACCATCCGCATATTCAAAATATGGTAAGAGTGAAGTGTACATATGAAAAATGAAGACATGTGCATGAGCCGAATAACCATCAAAAACAAAAAATATCCAGACATCCCAAAATAAAGAAAACTTATAAACATAAAATTACAAAGCATATGCCTAAGAGAAGACTAGGTGAAATAATTCTTAAGATAGAGACCATTACGGGGCTCTTCGAGTGAGATTCCATCACATTCCTAAAGTTCATAGGCTCCTTTAGAAATAACCTTAGAGACGACATAGGGATTGAGCCATAATGGTTGAAGTGTTCCTTCCCCCAAGAGATCATGTTTTTGATCATAAATTAGGATGAGATCGCCCTCTCGATAAGAACGAGGCTTGACATGTTTATCGTATTGGGATTTTACTTGATGCTTGTGTGCTTCGAGATATAGTGCATCATCTCGATGATTCTCCAGATGATTAAGTGAATGCAAGCACTCTTCTTCAGTAGTATGGAGTAGGAATTCAATGGCGAGTTTAAGAGATGGAATCTGACACTCGATAGGTAGAACTACTTCAAAGCTGTAGGAAAGTTAAAAGGGCATGAATCCTATAGTAGTTTTCAATGACGTTTGGTATGCCCAAAGAGAAAACTAGAACATTTTATTCCATCTAGTTTTGTGATTTCGTACTAACTAGTAGATCATGGCCTTGAGGACACTGTTAATGACTTCAACCTGGTCGTTAGCCTATGGATAATAGGAAGAAGAATGATCTTAGTGAAAACCAAGCATAAAAGTTAAATCAGACATCATATGGTTATGAAAGTGTGAACTATGGTCTGTAAAAATTGTGCGGGGCACACCGAAATGACAGATGACTTGATTGAATAGGAATAAGGCTATAGTTTCCCCATGAACCCAAAAAGTGGAAATGGCTTTAGCCCATTTCGTAAAATAGTCAACAACAACAAAAATGTAGTCGTGACTATCAGAGGAAGTGGGGTTGCAAGTGGTGAAGTCAATGCCCCATTTAGAAAAGGGACTAACAGAGACAGCCAAGTGTAGAGGGGCAGGGGGTGCACACATTTTATTTGTATAAAATTGACAAGGATGACACTGTTAAACTGCAGTAATATAGTCTTTGAATAAGGTTGACAAGTAGTATCCTGCGTGCAAAATTTTCTGGGCAGTAGCCATGCCCGAAAGGTGACTACCACATGCCCCAGCATGGCAGTCATTAAGAAGGTGCTCTAGTTCGGAAAGGTAAGACAACGTCAAAGAACTAAATCAGCACCACAATGATATAAAGTATCATTGAGCACTAACTAGTGCTTAGCTTGGTGGCGAATGTGACGATGGTCATCGGATGATAGAGATTGGAGGGAAAATTGTGTTTGGAGGTAGAAAAAGATGTCTCTATACCATGGCTCAACAGAGTCAACCATATAAACAAATTCATGTGGCATAGGGTCATGGGCTATTTCATCTGGATCGACTTTGGGAAGGATCGACAATAACTTGATAAAGACTAAGGAATTTTTCACCTTGGCAGTAGTGAAAACCAAATTGAATTGCTGGAGGAGGATGATCCACTTGGAATATTTTCCTCCAATAAATTAACGAGACAAATTATGTCTCATGGGATTCTCTAGGGAAATGACGGTATTCTGACGCAATATGATGTAATGTTAGAAGTGATTGACAACAAAACCTATTGCTAGAGACAATTTCTCCATGTGTGAATATCATAATTTGGGCCTGACAAGACCCTTTAAAAGGTAGTAGACAACATGCTCACTGTAATCATCATGTTTTAGAACCAAAACCATTCCTATGGAGGATGGTGACGCTGCTAAGTATAATATAAAGGCATGCATATAGTGGGGAGGAATCAGGAAGTGGGGATGAGGTTAGTGCCTTTTTCAAGGCATCGAACGAGCGTTGTGCTTGATCATCCTACAAGTAGGGTACTCCTTTCTTTAGTAAGTGCATGAATCATTTTGTTAACTCGGCATAATTGACGATGGAACGACGTCAGAAGTTTTCCTTCCCTTGCAAACTTTGGAGTTGAATAATGGATTGTGGTGCAGGAAATTGAGTAATCACCTTGAATTTGTCAGGATCAAACCAAATCTTGTGTTTTGAGACAATAAATCCAAGCATACACCCATAATCAACAAAGAATATGCACTTATGTGTATTTAGACGAGTGTTATAGAATTGAAATCTAAGAAAAATAGCTCTAAGGTGAGCTAGGTGTTGGGATCGTTTCCTGGAATGAGCAGGAAGGTCATCCAAGTAAGCCTGAAAAATGTGCCTGATATCATGGAAGGTGTAGTCCATAGCCCTTTGAAAGGTTTCACCTACATTATTGAGATCGAATGGGAGATTACGATATAAAAATGTGCCCTAGGGACAATTGAAGGAAGTTTTGTGATGGTCATTGGGTTTGATAGTGATATGGTTATATCATCATGTGGTAGCTCAATGTACCATTCAGAAACATTTCCAGTAAGGGTGTGGGGGAAGAGTCTCAGCCAGATACTATCGTCAATCATGGAGTTCGATACACACCATAAGTGGTACGGGGTGACATGTGTAGTTGGGTCATCTCCCTATTTTCCTTTGAACTTTGGGATGTCTATAGGTATCTTATGCGGGATCATAGGCTAAAAAAATGTTGTGATTGATGGGGTCATTAGTAAGCTTATATAGAGTTAGGATGTCTAAAGTTTCCAAGAAAGGAAAAGGCACAGGTATCCCCAAATCCAACCAAGGAGGTGTAGGATGACTTGAAGGACCAGGAAGTGCCCCCATTAATTGGTTTCTAGGAGGATGTGCTGTCATGCAACATATAATAACTTCATGGGGGTGGTGGTGTGGTTATATAAAATGAAGAGCCATATTGCATACTAGGATGGGTGAAAAAATTCTAGTTTCCCCTAGGATAAAAATTGCCCCCTTGACTCAATGGTGGTTGAGGAGCTGGTGCCCAAATAGATGTAGGAAGGTCGAGTTGAGGGATACAAATGGCCACATAGGTTGTAGTAGGTGTAGGATTGACACCAACAGAGTGTCCACTGGGAGGAAGCAAGTCTATCTGTGAAGGACCAATTCATCCTATAAGTGGTAGGGGGATGAGGATGCCCCCAATAGGGATATGCACTTTGGAAAAATTTCCCCTAGACATCGATGCTCGGGGGGTTAGAAATTAGCAAGGGATTCCAACAAAATTGATTGTTGAAGGTGGCCATACTAACAAAACCACTAAGGGTGATACTTGAAGGTCCATGAGATGACACAAAAGGGGTGGAGATAGGAAGGTACTGAACTCCACTCATAACAGGTGTAACTGGGTTGCCCAAACTAGGCATAGTATGAATAATAGGGTGAAAAATCAACAAGGTAGGATTGACAGTAGGAGGGGGAAGTGATGGTGGAGAAAAATCGTTGACAAATACCACGACCCACCAGTCACCATCAAAATATTGGATGTGGAGACTGATGAAGACATAAAAAGAACATGTGCTACCTGAACCAAAACATGTCCAAGGGGGTCGGTGAGTGGGGGATTAAAATGAGGTACAACACCTTTGTTAAATAAGTCCTCGGGAAACAATGTCTCTTGGGAAGTGTTATGTGATTCAATGTTTGAAACTAGAGACTGCTGTCCTTGTAAGGAAGGAGAATCTAATTCATTGAAGTTCAAAAGTTCCTCTAGAGTCAGTGGAGGAAGACCTCGTTGTCGTCTATATAACCGACGAGGGACGAATGTAGCCACGGCGACAAATATATTTTATCAATTTTTTTTAAATGTGAGATATGTTATAGTATCAGTGTAAAAAAGAAAGCACCTAAAAATAAAAATACTCTAAAGGAAATCAACAAGTAGTCAGGGAACATAAATCTATTTGATAACCACAACTAGCTAGAGATGAAACCCAATATCGAAGGGGCTAAAAGAGAGGGCCGACCAAATGTATAGTTATGATTACTCCTGAGCTTTGGTCAAACCTCATTAAGAAGGGGCCAAGTACTCTCGTGAAGATGAGCACCCTTCCCAAAAACCAAAGACAAAGTAGTTTCATCTGTTTAGGTACTAGGGAATCCTACCCTAGTCACCTTGTGTTCGTCCCTAAAAGGTCTGGCCACTAAGGTTACTTCAAATCACAGACACCACCAGGGGGTCATGAACGTGGACAATACGCTATGTGGGCAGGACACCCGAGTCCCTGAATCAGCTCTAATATCCTTGAGGGGATCCCTAGTACACAAAATACCTACCAAAATGAAATCAAAGGTGGGCTACCTTCTCTCACACTCCAATGTTGTCTAGCGCTGAACTCCATTGTAAGTGGAGCGGTCTCGGATGATATGAGTGCAACAATATTTTACTGTCATTAATGACACTAGTATTAGTTTCGATATCTTGGATAGTTTACTCAGCACAACCTAGCCCAAGGTTCTAGCTTAAACTAATATGTGTGTATGCTAAAAAGAGAGTTGCTGATTGCTTTTATTAAGCGATTGATTTTATGTGAACTTTATTAATGTCTTCAGAGGGGGTGTTGATGTATGGAGTTCAGTGAGACTCTGACTCAAACCATGCAAGAGAAATTCTTTTAGGTTTCATTTCTATGAATAAGAGTTCTTACAGGGAGAGATTAACTATACGCTATTTTAGAAATCACAAATTCGAATGTAGTCTAAACACATAAAATAAAGGCAGACATGCAATGATATTGCAACTAACCTAATATAACAAAACAAATCTAGGTAAAATAATAGAAAGATAAAATATATATATATATATATATATATATATATATATATATATTATATATTTTTTAATGCAATTAAGCTATTCTTCAAATAGAAAAATGACCATGAAAACAACCGTTTAGACAAATATCATAGTTGCAGATCCATAGAAAAGACCACAAGAAAACTATCCAACACAAGAATCCATAGAATTGGGTGGATGTCAAGATTCTGGGTTGATAACGTGGCCTAACAAGGAAAGAAGAGTGTTAGTAGTAGAGCTAATGCTCTGTCCAGGAAGTAGAGATGCATTATAATGCTATGGACAACACTAGAAGGGTGCGTTACATAGGATTGGGATGAAAAAAGGGTCTAATCAAGGTTTGAGAAGAACCTGTGAGAAACAGAGTTGGTTTGGAAGCGTACAAGGCGATGAGAACTTAGATCGAGAGGCACAAAAATACATGGAGAGAGAGAGATCCAGGAACTAGGAGATCAAATCCGGGAACTAAGATGACCCCAACAGAGTCACCAATTCTACTGTAGGGATTAATGCATGGGCGATAGTAGACAAAAAACCCTCTTAGGACTCCTAGGACCTAAGGCAGATGGAATGAAGTGACCTGGAACTGTTTAGAGATACATGCAAACATATCATGTTGATCTAGGAATTTATAAAGCAACAGAGAAGGATTACATGTTAGTCTTTCATACAATTCCACTAGAGTTTTCATTTTAACAGAGAAAGGATCCTCGATTAGTTCTCAGATCAGGAACTACACATAAGAAAGACCCAAAGCGATATTAATAGCATATAGTACTTTAAAAATTGAGAACATCAACATATAATAGCATATAGAGTTAGCATGCATCAATAATAAACATCAGTCTCACCATTGAACCAACACATATAGAAAGAAGGTATCAACATTGTCACATAGACAAAATAAGAGCATATCTATAATATCAGATGTGAGAATAATGATTACAACCATGATTTCTGAATCAAGTCTTCCCTTATATCCTATATCCTCTCCCTCTCTCAATCAACTTCTCGACATCATAATAGTGCACAAATTTTGATCCGCATTACTATGGTCTAGTCTCCAATTTATAGGCAATGGGAGGCTCAACCCTTTCCAATTTCTCCATAAGTCTTATTCGGGGAAAAAGCTAGATGTTGCCTCTTCTTTATTACTTTTTCCTCCTTTGTATGGTTCTATTAGGATTAGCAATTTACTTTGACAAGTCTAAGGCAGATGTTTCTAGCTTTTTGGAGTCGACATAGAGTGAAATACAAAGTGTCGGTCAATCACCTCATGTTTGAACCTTCAGAATCTCATGGAAATCTAGTAACTTGACCCTTTAGGTAAAATATAGCATTAATTCCTAGGTTAACGCACCTTACCGGGTCCTGGAGTGCGTTAGCATGCTTTTTGCCTATTTCTGGGGTGTGTTACCCTGGAAAATAGGCTTGTAAGTTAGGTTTTCTTCCAGTCAAAGATGTTCTTCTCCTCTGAGATGATGACGAGGTCATTTTATATATAACAAGGGTTTATATATTTGTGATTCTATTTGAAAGTAAAAAAATATGAGATTAAGGATTGGGAGTGGTTGACTAAAAAATTTGAACAAAATATGTCCTTATGGTAACACAAATGGTTAACATTGGGTGGGAGGGTTATCTTGATTAATTCAATCCTATAGAGAATATTAATATATTGGATGCATATTTCTATATGCCTAAAGTTATTTTATAGAGGATAGACAATATTATTGCTAGATTTCTTTTGGCAGGGCTAGGGCCAACACAGAATATACACTTAGTTCATTTGCAGTGCCTGCACAACATGAGAGCGAAGGTGGGTGGGGAATTAAGGATATATAAAGATTCAACAAGGTTTTACTAGTCAAGAACTTATGGAGAGCATTAAGGGGCATTTTCATATGACAACAAGTTATAAAAGAAAAATATATAAAAAATAGACAAATATAGGATTGGATCAAACAAGGGCCTCTCGAGAATAAAGTGGCATAATATATATGGAGGTTAATGATGAAGAATAAGCAATTAATTTTTGGATATTTGAGATGGGAGGTAGGAAAGGGGGATAGAATCGAAATTGGTCTCAATGCCATAAAAGGAGTGGAGGGAACACTTTCCTTTTCTGTTCCTCTCCTCAATCATCTGCACAACAATAAATTTTCTTTTTGAACCAAATAATTGATGAGAGGGTCTTGAATTCTATCACTAATAATTGGCTTAATGATTATGAGCTTGACGTGTTAGGTTCTCTTAAAATAGAATGGGAATTGTATACCTCAATATTATGTCTTTCCTGAATTGACTTGATAGAGAAAGAAGACAAGATGAATTGGGAACACTGTTTACCTAAGGGACATATATTGGTAAAATAAATATATATGCATATATCTTAGGGATGAGGCCTTCCAGATAAATCCGTTTAGTTACAAAAGTCGTGGGGATGGGAAGTTCCCATAAAATTAAAATGCTTTATATGGTTGGTAGCACATAACAGGGTTATAACATGACACAATGTCTATAAAAGAGGTTTCTAGGGTCTTGAGAGATGTGCATTATGCAAAGAATCCAAAAAATACGTGGTCCATTATTTTTTTTTCATGCCCATATGTGGTTTTAGTTTGGATCGAGGTCTTCCAATAACTAAATTTGCATGATGCTAACAATATTTCTATAGAAAGGTGTCTTACACAATGGTTCGAGGATTTTAAGTCTTATCGCTCTTTACCTTTCTATATACTATGGGGAATTTGGAGAAGCAGGAACAAGAATATTTTTGAACAAAAGGATCCATGTATTAGAGGTATTGTTATAAGAATTATATCATACTATCAAGATATCAGGCCAAAATTAATAGAGCTCCCTAGGAGACAATATCACTGTAAGGAGGTATGGACACATTTTCTAGTAGTATTTTTGATGGGGCTTAAAAATATGGAGTCTATTTTAGTGAGGAATATTAGTGTTGAGTCTTGGAAGTTACTATAATTTAGTTGGTTTAGCAGAGAAGGAACTAACAATAGAGAAAAATTAATTTCTCTTTGGGGGAACTACTATGTGCAGACTGACTTGCAATCGAGGTTCTAACAACCATTGGTGATTCTAAGGTGATCATTTATTGGGTTCTGTTGAAATCCAACTTTGGACTACCCACCATAACATATTGGATGCAACGTATCATAATTTTGTTGAGGTATTTCCAGAGATTAAATTTCACATATGTATATAGAGAACAAAACAAAGTGGTATATCTCCTATCAAAAGAGGGACGTAACAATCAACTAGGTAAGATCTTCTATTCAACATATGATAATGGACTTTCGTACAATACGAGGATCATTAAATTATAAGGGCTTGGAAGTGAATGTTTTTCTTCACATAATTTGTAATGAACATGAATTTTTGATACAATTTTATGTTAAACACTTTCACAAGTAGATCCTTTATTTGAAAATTTCTGATAAGAGACAGTAAAAAGTTGACAAACAGATTGATGAATTTGTTTTTTCGAGACATAATGTTTCTTCGAGATCATTAGTCTCTTTCTTTACTGAGGAAATATATATCAAGATTATAGATGTAAGGAAAATAATCCAAAATTCTAAAAAATTTAACTACTTTTTTTGATGAAAGTATGAAGGTTTTTTTCTTGTTGAAAAAAAGGAGAAATGTGTGAAGATTAAAGAATAATAAATAAATAATGGTTTATTTAATTATTCATGGTAAATAGCCCACGGGGCTTTTGGATTGATGGTGAATGGGTGCTTTGTTAGCACTCCTTGCGATAGGTCACCGGATCTAAATCCCGTGGGTACTTAGGTTAGTCTTAATGTAGAAAAAAAAAAATTATTCATGGTGAAATATGGTTAAAAGGAGTTATAAATAAATTACTAAATAATAATTTATAATTATTTCAAAGGAGAAGTTAAATAATTAGGAATAATAAAAAAATAGCGTTTATTTAATTATTCCTATGGATGGGTCAAGATGGGAAAATATGAAAATAACATGAAATTAATTAAATTAATTTTGGAGATATTTTCAGGTTGGTAAACATAAATAATTTAGGAAAAGTGGTTCTCTAAAATATTTCCTAAGGTGAAAGTGGGTTTTTATGTGTAAATCCATACTACCTGGTATATTTCGATCATCTTAGTGGAAAATGGCTAGGCAATCACTTTTTAGGTGATAACATATTTTCCCCCAATGTATGAGTGTTAGGAGCACATTGTATGACCAAAATACATTGTAAGTTCACTTTCACTAGACACCATAGGGGGAGTCAAATGGAGAGAGAGAGAGAGAGAGAGAGAGAGAGAGAGATTGCCACATAGGGAAGAACTATAATCAGAGGAGGCAAGACCTAATTTTCATTAAAAAGTCTCCTTTATGGTGTGTATATGAGCTTAATGGTGTCGAAAAATATGTAACAAGGTTCAATCTTCATAAGTATGGAATGCATTCTTGTAAATTATAAAATGAAAATAAATTATTATTATTGGAGCATGGTTTTCATGCTCAAGTTCTTTTATTTTATAGGTCAAGTACCCATTGAGTGATTCTAGGGTTTGTCCTTGGTCTAAGAGTCATTGTCATATATTGAAGACCCCAATGGGCACACTGTATCTTGTAATTTTTTTTTTGTCTTTAAAGTGTTGAAATGCCCTCCAAGATCAAGTCGGCCTAATTGAAGAGCCACATATACCCCTTAAAGAGGCCTATATAAAGAGAGGAACTCGTCCTCTGTTATGCAACCAAGTTACAGAATAGAAGAAAAGAACATGGGCACAACAATAACAATAAGGGGCTACAATGACAATAATAATAAGGGAATATACTAGTATTATAGAGGCCTAACATGCCCCTCCCCTTCAAAAAAGTATTTTCCTCAAAACTTGAGTAGTTATGGATGCTTCTGTATAAAAGTCTCATCCTCCCATGTGGAATATTTAGCGGGTAAGTTCTTCCACTTGATGAGATACTTTGAAATTGATCAATTTCATAGCTGTCGAGTTCTTGTTTCTGTGACTGCTTCAGGTTACAATATGATTTTTCCTTCCTCATCAAGTTATGGCAATATTTTTTGAACTTGGAGCTTGTCACCTATAAATTTCTTTAAGCATGAAACATGGAAAACTGGGTGCACTCAGGAAGATGTAGGAAGCTCCAATTTGTATGCCATAGTACCAATATTTTGAGACACCCTGTAAAAACCATAATACTTTGGTGATAATTTATTATCCTTCTTAGCTTGTTTGAGGGACATTTGTTTGTATGGTTGTAACTGTAGAAATACCTAGTCACCTAAACCAAAACTTATTTCATTGCAATGTTTATCTGCCTATTGTTTCATTCTATTATGTGCCAAAGTGAGGTTATCCTTTAAGAGTTGGAGAATGTTAAAATTGGAAACTAGGGCCAAACTCCATGTGGGTCATCTTATTCATGGCTAATAATATTTTTATTAGATTCCTCTTGTTGAGAGGTGTAGGATTGATCTAAAG
>APFE030109610.1:11576-52238 GCA_000404065.3 Pinus taeda | reverse complement strand
GATATTGTCTACCCTAGTTTGGCTGATCTAGGGTTTGTTGCTGCTAATGTAAATCAGATTTATGTACTTTTTCTCTCTGCTGAATTATTGAAGATAAAGGAAGATTTGATCAAAGGGTTTCCCCATATTGGAGTTTGTCCCTGGCTAGCCACCACATCTTGTGTCTCTTGTCTTGGCTTGTTTTCTGTCGATCGTTTAATGTTCTATCTGCACTTTACTTTATGTACATGTGATTGCTAGTCTGTGGATAATAATAAGAAAGATAAGTAAACTGATATAAGAATAGAACATACCATAACTTAACATGGTATCAGAGTTCAAGTGAAGAAAAAGCCCAAGCAAGAGCAAGAGAAATCACCGAAGAGAAGATTGGCAAGGCTATCCTAAAAGAACTATGGGGTCCTCAACACTCTTCCATGCCGAAGACAAGCTCCATGAGAAAGCTGACTATCACGGATGGAAGATGTCTATTGATCAAACCTTAGAATATCACGGAGTGTTGGACCATGTGAGAGGCAATGTTGTTGAGCCTCCATCAAATGCACCCATTGCTTCCATGAACAAATGGAAAGCCGACGAAGTCAAAACAAAGAAGAACATTTGAGACTCTGTCGACAAGCACTTGGTGGCCTACATCTCCGACCTGAACACCTCCAAGGAAATCTACGATAGATTGGTGAGTTTATTTAAAGTTAATGATGCAAATCAAGTCTTGTTTCTGAGAAATAAGTTGAAGGAAATTCAGAAGGCAAAGATGAGAGTATGCAAGTATACTTCTTAAAAATCACCGAGATCAAGAACGATCTTCTATCTATTGGGGAGACTATTACTAATAGGGAAATGGCACTCACGACTCTTGGAGGATTACCATCCAAATGGTACGTGTTCAGGACTACTCTTCTTAATAATAATGTAATTCCTGATTTCGAGGAATTAATGGCTAGATGCATTCAAGAAGAAACAAGAATAGAAGAGCAAGAAATGCCCATGCCTAAATGTCCTTCTGCTACCTTTTCTTCTCATGCTAAGAAAAGAAATAATTCTGGGACTAAATAAAAAAGAAAGGCTGGACCTAAGGGTGGAAGAAAATGATGATGTTACATTTGTGATAAAGCAGGTCACTATGCAAGGGAGTGCCCTGATAGAAAGGACTCACACCGGGACGATGATCAAAATCCCTCTCATGAAAATCAAAGGAATGGAAAATTCAATAGAAAAGGTAAAAGGAGTGCTGGAAATCAAGGAAGAGGACAACCATTCAAGAAGGCTAGAAATTCCAGGTATGAATCTAACACTGTTGACAATAAGCAGGATGAATATTATCTACTAGCTGCTCTATCTACCTCTGCTCCTTCGAACTCAATGGGAATTTGGCTCATTGATAGTGGTGCCTCAAGGCACTTCACTGGTTACAAAGAAGTTCTCCATAATCTGATAGAGAAAGAAACTAACCTGGAAATTGTCCTTGGAGATAATATGAAATATCCCATGAAAGGTGTATGCAATGTATCTCTCAAATTGAATCAAGGTAATATGATACACTTATAGGATGTATTATATGTACCTGACCTCAAAAAAGAACCTGGTGTCCATCTCGACAATGGAAGACAAAGGCTACAAGGTAACCTTCAGCGATGGTAAGGTACGTATATGGAAAAATAATGTTAAAGATGCCTTCACACTTGGGTTTCGAGTTGATTCATTATATCAGGTCAGTGGAAGTCCGCTAGGTGTCATGTCTTATGACACATCTTTTTATTCTGAACTTTGGCATTGGAGGTTTGCCCACCTTCATTATAAAGCTCTACCCGATGTAAGACAAATGGTGACAGGGATGCCTGAATTCTGAGTAGAGAAAGAAGGTGTATGTCCGAGATGTGCCGAAGGAAAGCTCAAAAGAGGACCATTCCCCTCCAACCCAAGCAGGACCTACGATATATTACAGTTGGTTCACTCAGATATATCTGAGTATGGCATTAAGAGGGAGACTACTACACCATATATTCCTGAGCAGAATGGTGTGGTGGAAAGGAAGAACTATATGATTGCGGAAGCTGTCTGTGCCAAGCTCCATGATCAAATATTTTCGAAGATTTTATGGGAAGATGACGTAACAATGCCCGATGTGGAGGAACCCATGGATGCTATTGATCCACCTGATCCTTCCTCTTCTAGGAAGAGGCCTTCTTGGTTTAGGGGGCTACTTGATGATGCTGAAGGACACACTATACCCCGAGGAACCTTCCGTGAAAATAAGAAACCCAACAGGTATTAGGGATACCTGACCATCATGAGCACGATCATACAAAATGATCCTTCATCATTCTCAGATGCCGTCAAGCATCAAGTATGGAAGGATGCTATGACCGAAGAATATGAGTCTATTATGAAGAATCATGTCTGGGAAGTAGTTCCCAGACCCTAGGACAAGATAGTTGTCACTTCGAAATGGCTTTACAAGATAAAGCATGTAGCAGATGGAAGTACGGAAAAATATAAGGTTCGTTTTGTCGCTCGTGGCTTCTTCCAGAAGGAAGGTATATACTATGATGATATATTTACACCTGTTGTTAGATATACCACCATCCGCTCGATCATAGCCCTTGCGGCTTCACAAGGATGGAATGTACATTAGATGGATGTCAAGACAACGTTCTTGCATGGTTCGATCAAAGAAGAGGTCTACGTGGAGAAACCCGAACGATTTGAGATTTATGATTGAAAATCTCATGTATGCAGGTTGAAGAAGGCTCTCTATGGGCTAAAGCAAGCACCCCGAGCATGGAATGAGAGGATCGATAGCTACTTGATGAAGCTGGGATTCACTAGGAGTGAAGAAGATCCTAACCTTTACTTTAAGGTTGAAGATGACAAGCCTCTCATACTGGTGTTGTATGTGGATGACCTCTTTCTAACAGGTGCAAACCCTCTCATTCACAAATGTAAGAGGGAGTTGGTTTTTGAATTTGAAATAAAGGACCTAAGACTGATGCACTATTTCTTAGGACTTGAAGTGTGGCAGAAGCCAGGGGAAATTTTCCTATCTCAAGGAAAATATGTGGTGAAGATATTGGAAAGATTCGGTAGGGTGGACTGCAAACCTGTAACTACCCAATGGAGCTTGATTTCAAGCAGTTAAGGGGTAGTGCTATTGGACCTGTTTTACGAAATGCTACTGAGTATTGGCAACTCGTCGGAGCATTATTGTTCTTAGTGAACTCCTGTCCAGATATATGCTTCGCAATCAAAATGTTGAGTCAAAATATGGTTGAACCTCACCACATACATGGGATTGGTGCCAATAATCTGTTAAGATATCTTTGTGGCACAATTACTTATGGGTTAAGATACATTGCCAGAGTTGTAAGACTACTTGGATACACTGATGCTGATTAGGCATGAAATGTGAAGGATCGTAAGAGCACTTCTGGGTACTGTTTCTCCTTGGGATCTACTTCGATATCCTGGATGAGTAGAAAGCAGAAGTCAATGGCTTTGAGCACCACCGAGGCAGAGTATATTGTTGCTAGCATGGCCTCCTATGAGGCAGTCTGGTTGCGGAAGCTCTTCAATGAGCTGTTTGGATTTACACTGGATACCACTGTGATCCTATTTGACAACCAGAGCTTGATTAATTTGTAAGAAAATCTCGTATTTCATGATCTCTCTAAGCATATCGATATAAGGTACCACTATATTCGAGATATGGTGCAGCAGGGAGCTATAAGGCTCCAACATATCCGTACAGATGAATAGGTCGCCGAAATTCTGACAAAGCCCCTAGGAAAGGTCAAATTTTTGACTTTCTGAGAATGACTTGGTGTCGTTCAAAAACCATCTGATGAGGGTCCTGTATGATGCATTGAGCTCTGGGAGCTTCGGGGGGGTGCGAGGTACTTCTTGGAGCAACATATGACGAACAGGGTAAAAGATCAAAACTTTCCCTGTGTCACCCCATGTAGCAGGATGCTTAGTTCTCCTGTGAGGTCTGGATGATGTGTTCTCCATGACGATTATGTAGCAGGATGATTAGTTTTCCTGTGAGGTCTAGATGATGTTTTCTCCATGACGATTGTGTAGCAGGATGATTAGTTCTCATGTGAGGACATGATTGATTAGTTCTCCTGTCGAGGCATCCTACCCATGCAGTCTGGGACTCATGGGAAGTACCTCTCATTTGATCAATGAACAGGGAAATGAGGATAGGGACCATAGTAGTATCGATGGACGCAACGCTGTATCTACCGTACTCCCTATGCTAGGATAACCTTCATTGATCTGGGATCAATGATACTGGTCTGGGACCAGTGGTAGGAGTTGTACCCACTATGACACTGACTTCGGGTCGGTTGAGACTAGTTTTGGACCAATGGTACATACTCTAAGACTAACTTCGGGTCAGTGGAGGACTGGTCTGGGACTAGTGAGAGTGGTACATACTATGATGCTGACTTCGAGTCGGTTGAGACTGGTCTGGGACCAGTGGTACACTCTCTGAGACTGATGATACTGGTGTGGGACCAGTAGTAGGAGTGGTACCCACTATGACACTGACTCTGGGTCAGTTGAGACTGGTTTGGGACCAGTGGTACACACTCTGAGACTGACTTTGAGTCAGTGGAGGATGATATTGGTCTGGGACTAGTGGTTGGAGTTGTAACCACTATGACGCTGACTTCGGGTCAGTTGAGACTGGTCTGGGACCAGTGGCACACACTCTGAGACTGACTTTGATTTAGTATGATACATCCTCGATCATTTCTTCCTATTCATAATTCAGACAAAGCAGAGCATAGCAGAAAAAAGCAGAGCAGAGCAAATCAGAATAGGGCTAAACAAAATAGAGCAGAGTAGGCAGGATAGAGTAGAGCAGAGTAGGGGTCAAGATGTATAGGGCAGTGCATTTGATGGATGAATAGTAGCGACTGACAGACAGATTGCAAATGGAGTTCTCCCTAGTTGAGAGGGAGTGTTGAAATTGGAAACTAGGGCCAAACTCCATGTGGGTCATCTTATTCATGGTTGATAATATTTTTATTAGGATTGATCTAAATATAATCCGATTCCGATAAGTATTTATGGAGATATGAATTTATTTTGATTATGGAATAATTATCAAGCTGACCTACAACTCATGTAGGCTCAGAAGCCCAACAGTCACATCTATTCAATCATCAACAATTGCGTGTAAATACAGGAGGTCTTTTCCTCATTTGGACTCACTCATCTCATCACATCTCTCTCTCTCTCCTGCACAGAAAAGAGGCTCTTCTCCTACTATGCAGAAAGAGACTCTTCTCTCACACGTGTGGAAGGAAGGTGCAGAATTTAGGGTTGCAACTGCAGAACAAAAGTTTGACCAGCATTAACCTTCAGTCCGCCTCTCAGAATTGCACTATAGGTGAATTTGGATCTCTTCTAAAGGCCGCATTTTTTGGTGAAGGTATCAAGCCAATCCGACGGTTGGTTTACAAGATATTGTCTACCCTAGTTTGGTTGATCTAGGGTTTGATGTTTCTGATGTAAATTAGATTTATGTACTATTTCTCTCTGCTGAATTATTGAAGATAAAGGAAGATTTGATCAAAGGGTTTCCCCACATTGGGGTTTTTCCCTGGCTAGCCGCCACACCTTGTGTCCCTTGTCTTGGCTTATTTTCTGTCGATCATTTAATGTTCTATCTGCACTTTACTTTATGTACATGTGATTGCTAATTTGTGGATAATAATAGGAAAGATAAGTAAATTGCTATAAGCATAGAACATACCATAACTTAACAGAGAAGTTGATGTTGATGCTCAATGTGATCTTCCACTGCTTGAACCTTAGAATTTTCTCTTAAATATGATGTGATGGATGGTGGATGATATCCATAAAGTTCCAGAGATGGGTTCATTTTTGCTACAGTATGGAATGAAGTGTTATACGACCATTCAACCACAGGCAACCATTTGACCCATTGTGTCTATTTATCATATACAAATCAACGAAGATATCGTTCCAAACATTTTTTCGCTATCTTAGTTTTCCCATCAGATTGAGAATGATATGATGAGCTATGAGCTAATTGAGTACCCAGACAAGAAAATAATTATGTCCAAAAATTTCCAGTGAAATGGGATCTTTGTTGCTTACAACAATCTTTGGGTTTCCATGCAGCTTTTGAATTGTTTCAATAAATGCAGTAGCAACTATACTGGATTTAAAGGGATGAGATAATGCACAAAAGTGTGCATACTTGGTAAGTCTATCAACTACCACCATGATGACACTCTTTCCTTTTGACTTGGGTAAACCTATGATAAAATCCATTGAAACCTCTTCCCAACATTGACTTGGAAGGGATAAAGGTTTTAATAGACCCGAGGTCTTAATTGTTTCAAATTTATTTTGTTGGCAAACCAAACATTTCGCCACAAACTTTTGAATATGATATTTAAGGCCATTCCAAAAAAATTCCTTCTTAACCCTGTGGTAGGTTTTTAAAAATAATGAGTGCACTCCTAAGGGAGAGGTGTGCAAAATTCCATAAGAATCTTTTGTTTGAACTGGGAATTATTATAGAGGTATAAGCGATCTTTGTACCACAATGAATCCCTTTTCTATCTAAATGTATTAGATGTATTGGGGTCTTGTTGTAACTTTTGAATGAGTGCCCACACTTCTTCATCATTTTTCTATTCATCCCTCGCTTCATTTATCCAATCTGGTTGGATAATAGAAATGGCACAAATAAATGCTTCCACATCCTCATCCTTTCTTAAGAGTGCATCTGTAACAACATTTTGCTTCCCTTTTCTGTAGATGATTTCAAAGTCATAACCCAACATCTTTGTGACCCATTTTTGCTGCTCTTGAAGATAATGTTTGTTCTAAAAAGTATTTAAGGCTACATGATCTTCTTTTACCTTGAAGTGTCTTCCCATTAGGTAAGGTCGCCATTTATTAAGTGCATGTAGTATTGGCAACATTTCCTTCTCATAAATAGCTTTGTGTGAATACTTTCCTTTGATTGGATGACTTTCAAAAGAAATGGGTCTTTCTTCTTGCATTAAAACAACACCAATTCCATTTCATAAGGCATCAGATTCCACAATAAAGGTTTTGTGAAGTCTGGCGTAGCTAAGACCGTTGCTTGGCACATTTCCTCTTTAATATGTTCAAAGGCTTTCGTTTCTTCTAGAGTCCAAGAAAATTAATCTTTATTCAGTAATATTGTTAAAGGTGCTGCTATTATGCCATAATTCTTAACAAACTTGCGATAATACCCTCTCAACCCGAGAAATCCTCACATATGCTTTATGGATGTGGGGATTTTCCATTCCTTAATGGCTTTAATTTTGTTAGGGTCTACCTTAAGACCTTCATGAGATACAATATGACCCAAATATTCCACCTGATGTACCCCAAAGAAACATTTGGAGGTTTTTGCATATAATTGTTTCTCCTTAAATAGTTTGAGCACTCTATCAACATGTTGAACATGATCCTTCCAAGACTTGCTGTAGATTAGTATATCATCAAAAAATACTAACACAATTTTTCTAAGGAAGGGTTTGAAAATGGAATTCATCAAAACTTAAAATGTAGAAGGTGCATTGGTAAGGCCACAAATTCATAATGACCCTCATGAGTTCTAAATGTTGTTTTTGGAATGTCTTTAGTCTTCATTCTGATTTGATGATATCCTAAATGAAGGTCCAACTTGGTGAAGTAAATTACTCCATGAAATTCATTGAATAATTCATCAATGGCATGAATGAAAAAATCATCTTTAATAGTGAGCTTGTTTAGCTCCCTATAATCCAGACACATGTGCCATGATCCATCCTTCTTGTGCACCAATACTACTGGAGCAGAGAAAGAACTTTGGCTAGGATGAATTATACCAGCCTCTATCATTTCTGCAACCATGCATTCAATTTCACTCTTTTAGGCATAGGGATATCTGTAAGGCCTGATGCTTGGAGGAACACTTCCTGGAATCAAATGAATAGCATGATCATGATCATGAATAGGTGGGAGGGCTTTGGGAGTATCAACTACCTTAGAATTATTTTCCAAGACTTTTTGGAGATTTGGAGAAATAGATGATTTCAACGTGGGAACCTCTAGTGAACATAATTGTGAAATTACACCATGTTGTTCTTTATTTAGAAGATTTGTCATGCCATTAGAGCTAATTACCTTTCCTGGTCTCCCTACGATACCCATTAATTCAAATTCCTTTCCTTTTGAATTTTTTTTCAAGAAAAATTCTTGAAAATTAAAAGCTATCATACCTAAAGATTGTATCCATTGGAGTCCTAGTACAACATCAACACCATCCATTGGAATGGAAATCATTGGACTATTAAACACATATTGTCCCATGAATAGCTTGATATTATGGCACTTTCCAGAGCAATTTATGGTTCTTCCATTTGCAACCATTACTTGACACTCTGGTGTTGGATATAGGAAGCAATTCAATTCCTTCGCTATCTTACAATGAATAAAATTATGGGAATTTCCCGAATCAATCAACACTATTGCCTTTTTCTTCTTGATATGTCCTTCTATATTGATAGTTTGAGGAGTGGTTATTCTGATCAATGCATTGCAATATATGGTCGGATTCATTTCTTCTTTCTCTAGGCCTTGTTCCTGGCGTGTATCCTCTTCTTTTGATGTTTCTTGTTCCTTTTGTTTTCCCTCTTCACAATCTATGTAAAATAATTTCTTCTTAGCACACTTATGACCTTTAGTGTATTTTCTATCACAATTGTAACAAAGCCATTTTTCTCTTTTTTCTTCCAATTTTTGTGGTGTCAACCTTGTAGGTTGTGGAAGGCTAGGGACAACATCACTTCCATCTTTATAGTTGTGATTGGTAGGCTTTCTTGTTGCCATAATTTTTCTTTCAATTTTTCTTGCCAACCTGAATGCCTTCTCCAATGAATCAGGTTCCCAAATGCGAACCTCATGTTGGATGTTATCCTTTAATGTCCCTATGAACACATCAATCTACGCTCCTCTAGAATATGTTTTACCCTTATATTCAATTTTTGGAAGTCCTCAATGTGCTCCACCATTGAACCTTTTTGTTTGAGATTTATCAATTGGCTAAAAAAAGTGTTGCTTTTTGTATCCTCATAATGTGCTATTATTTCTTCCGTAAAAATTTCCCAAGTGAAAATTTATTTACGAGAGAAAAACCATTGATACCATACAAACTGATTGGGTTCCAAATATAAAGTTGCAATGTGTACCTTTTGTGTGTTTTGCACATTATGGAGATCACAATATTGCTCCATCTGTAGTATCCATGTTATAGGATCCTTGCCATTAAACTTACTCATATCGATCTTTGGAACAACATGGGTCTTCAATCCAATGTTAAAGTCTATGAAATAATGATTAATATTTCTTTTGTTCTCATCATGAATTCCCTTTACTGCCCTTTTTCCATTAGTAAGCATTTCTTGTAGTAACTTTGTCAAATCTATCTTCAAATTTTCCATGTTTCCTTTAAGTTTTTCTTCTATACCATCCATCTTAGCTTCCATGCCATCCATCTTAGATTCCACGCCATTCATCTTAGCTTCCATGCCATTCTTTAAACCGTCCATCTTAGCTTCCACACATTTCTTTAAAACATCCATCATAGCTTCCATACCTTTCTTTAAAACATCCATCTTAGCTTTTGCTACTTTTTGTGAGAGTGAAATTTGTTGCACTTGGTCTCATAATTTTGATATATCATGTTGCATTTATTCCTCTTCTTCATGAGTCATGCTAGAGTTTTCAGGTTTCTTACTAGGGTTTTCCATTTTCTTTCTTCGGGGCACCAATTAATGATAATTATGCTTCACTGTCCTTTGAATTCCTTCAAACTAATTTTTCAAACCAAACTTATGCAAAATTTTAAAAGACTACACACTTTTTTTTATCTTTGTAGGAGATCGACGTTGAATTGGTTGTATCTATGTAATTGTAGATATCCAAGGTCTGAAGTTATGTGCTATGGTAGCCCTCTGAGTCCTCATTCCAACCACGCAAGTATGATCAAGATTGGATTCTCCAAGAAAGAGTTATTCCCAATCGCCTATGATGACCTGATTATAGACTAGTTCAGTAGAGGGAACTTGTATGAAGTGCCACGTGTCACTGTTTCAACCTTCGTACCTAAAACCGATACACTAAAAACTAAAGTCCATCCTCTTTCTGTACCTTTTTATGAAATTTCAATCTAATGCTTAGGGAGAAAGTTATGATGATGTTCCCTAGGTCACTTGTTTGAGCTATAATTCGGGATCCTGCAAAAACCCTAACTTCCTTGGATCGGATATTTGAAAATATAGCGAGCCAAGATTTGAAATTCAGAGCCAAGGTTCAGAGAGATTTCGACTCAAATATTTTTTTTTTTTTTAGCTTCTGAAATGTCGCAGAAAAAAAGTTATAGTGAAAATGCCACGATGACCTATTTGGAGGAACAACACCCTAGAATCCAAAGCTTTGATACCAAATGTTATGAACCAACTCACAAAAAGATAGGAAAGAAAGATCAACGCCTTAGAAAGCAGCCTATTCGAGGGGAAAACCTCCTTTACATTACACAAATGAACAATTCTTGGATGATACAAATGAAAATACCTCCTTTCTATATATAGGAGTCTAAGGGGTCATAATATAATCAGAGCCAACATAACAATAATAATGTAAGGGCACAAAAATAACAATAGTGGGCTTCTATGGGGCACAATAATAACAATATGGGGGCTACATGGGCACAATAAATATAATAAGGTGGTTGCACTAATAACAATAAGGGGTTACACTAGTAATATAGGGACCTAACACTCTCTATCAGTCACATTGTTACGTTCCTCATGCCTTTGTTCATGAATCTTCATTCCCTTAACTCTGGTGAGCCATCCCCTATTGAATTTAGCACATTCATTCCAAGAGAGTTACCTAAAGGGACGTGTACCATAGATCTAGCTTCTTCATTCTTGGGTGCCTCATATCAAGCAAAGGGAACCATTATTTCTCTCTGACTTGGTTACTTATCACATGATCGAGAATCATACACTTGATGGTCAAGTGATTTAGAATATTATCACAACATTTACCAGATATGTGTGAAATATTCCATACCTCATGAGGGGATGTCCCTTCAGGTATCCCCCCACATGCCCATCCATCAACAATTCATGATCTATCCTCAAATGCAGTTCAATATATTTGACTAGCTTGGTTTTCACTAATCCAAGCACCCATATAATGAGCCCCTCCTTCAGTTGGCTCATTCAAAACTTCATAGCCCCTTCGTTAAAATTGGAAACTAGGGCCAAACTCCATGTGTGTCATCTTATTTATGGAAGCTAATATTTTTCTTGGATCCCTGTCATCGAGAGGTGTGGATTGATCTAAAGATCATCCGATTCCGATAAGTATTCATGGATTTATGAATTTAATTGCATTATAAGATAATTTGTCAAGGTCATCCAGCAACCAAATAACCCACACATGTGCTCCATGATTTAGTATAAAAATAGGTGACTTGATAGTCATTTCTACACACACTTCTATCTTGATTTATCTCCAATTGTTTTGGGTTTTAGTGGAAGAGAAATATAGGAGTGGAAGCCCTAGACGTTGGAGGAAAAGAGGCTACCCTAGCTGTAACAAAGAAGACAGGCCAACGTAGCTATGGAAAGGTTCTATACGTTTCCTAAAGGATGCCCTAGCCATAGTCTTTCCTAACCAAGAGGACGCAGTCAAGTGAGAAGCCCTAACTCTATCAAGGAGGACAACCCTAACACTGGTATCTATGCATTCTAGAAGGTAGTCGAGTTTATGGAGATATTCTCACTATTTTGGGTGCAGATTTTAAATAAGAAGAGCCAAAGCTCTTAGCCAAATTGCATGAGGCAAGAAGGATGGCTTGAGGTCAGTTTTGGGACACGTTGGAGCAGTATTACCTTACAAATCATGCCACAGACTATAGGTGAGTTTAATGACTGTTTTGTGCATTGTTTTGTGGTGTACATCTTTGTTTATATCGCCGCAATGAGGGACTGCTAAAACAACAGTTGGGAGGTGAAGTTTAGATGGTTGAGAGACCTAGAAAGGCCCTCCTAACCAGGCCACATTCATATCAAAGGGAAAACATGGGGAAGCTTAAGGAGCAGCATGGAGGGCTGTGGTAGGAACAATTGCTGTAGGTGACAACAGATCTATGAAGGGTTGATATGCATCCTAAGGAAGAATCATATCTATGGAAGAAGCTTTCCAAGGTGGGTCGTAGTCCTCAAAGGACTTGTTTAATGGTTGTTAGGTGGAGTTAGAGCTGCCTAGTGCCCTAACCAGATCAGTCATGAACATCAAGGTATGGTAAGGCTATTGGACAACAATAAGGTATGGAAATGGCATAGTGCAAAATGGCATAATTGGGATAGCATGACTGTTAGGGACAATAACTACAACAATACAACTAGGCATCAGTGGAAAGCATGGAGCTGCAAGGGATAGCTGCATGGTAAATAGGACATCAATGACATTGTGCAACAATGACACAGTGGGATAACAACAACATCAAGATGCAACAAGAAAATGGGATAGCTAGGCAATGGTGCTTAGTACAACATGGTAAATGGGATAGCTAGGCATGGTGCTTAGTATATTATGGAACATGGGACAACTATGGCAGCATGGTGCAACAATGGCACATGGGACAACAATGCAACATAATGTGCAATAGTATGATGTGTACAAAATGGTCATGAGGTCCAACATTGTGATGATGGGTGCAACATGGTGCATCAAAGTGAGGTGCAATACGATGACGAGATGTAGCACACTGATAGCTGAAGGAGTCACCTTGGAGAATTAGTTGAAACAACATGTCTTCAACTGATCTCATGTATCATCTTCTTAGAGATGATCTATGCTCTTATCTAGATAAGTCAAAGTGTTGAATTATGTTGTAAATGTACTATCTCTCTCTCTCTGCTAAACTATTGAAGAACATATAAGAAGAATTTATCAAGGGTTTCCCCACATTGGGGTTTTTCCCTGGCTAGCACCACATCTTGTGTCCTCTTGTCTTGGCTTGTCTTCTGTGATTTATGTTTATGTTCTATCTGCAGTTTACTTTAATGCTGATGTGATTGCTAATTTGGAAAAGATATTGAGCTAACTTTGAAAATTGAAATAAATTTCTCCAAGCATATAACATACCTAAATTTAACATGGTATTAGAGTTGAGGTGAAGACAAAGCCCAAGCAAGAGTGAAAGAGAAATCACCGAAGGCAGTTGGGAAAGAATAATAGGATCAATGGATTCCTCATCCCTCTTAAAATTCACCAAGGGTGAAGTCAATGCAGAGTGTATTATAAGAATGGCACAACGAAAGTTTGTGATGGCCTACCTAAAGATCACTTCACTGGGAAGTCCAGATCTAAGGGTGGAAAGAAAGGTAGATTCCTGGGTTGTAATAAGTCCAACCATTATACAAAGGAGTGTTTGAATGGTAGGGACACATCACTTGATGAAGATAACAATCATTTCAGGGACATCTTCAATGATCAAAGGAATGACAGGTAATGTAGGTCATCAAGGAAACAACCGACTCTTCAAGAAAGCAAGGAACCCCAAGTATGAAGAATCAAATGTTGTTTCTGATAAGACAAAGAAGCATTATCTTGTATTGGCCCTCTCCTTCATATTCTTTGAGAATCTGGCTTATTGATTGTAGTGCTTCAGGGCACTCCATCAGATAGAAGGGTGTTCTCTCTAATTTGGTAGAGATGGAAACAATCGTGGGATTATACTTGGAGCTAATTCCACCTATCCTGGAAAGGGTGTAGGGAATGTTACCCCTCAATTGAATGAGGGTAACTTGATTCATTTACAAAATATCTTTTATGTAACTGATCACAAGAAGAACCTGGTGTCCATTTCAGCAATGGAAGACAAAGGTTACAGGGTGGCATTCATCGATGGAAAGGTACGTATTTGAAAATAGGATTTTCAAAGATGCTTTTACTCATGGGTTCATGATTGGCAATTTGTATCAAGTTGCAGGATGGTCCATCGGGGACCATGTCAGTTGACACATCTCATCTATAGCATCAGAGGTCTACTTTATGGGGCCTTACCCGATGTGAGTCAGATGGTGACAGGGATGCCTGAATTTAAAAAGTGCATGAAGGTACATGTCTGAGATGTACTACAGGAAAATATTACAAGGGGACCATTCCCCTCACATAGTAGGTACATAGATTTGGAACAACCCGAGGGGTTTGAGATTCATGATCGGGAATCTCATGTATGCAGGTGAAAGAAAGCCCTCTATGGCTTGAAGCAAAACACCCCAGGCATGGTATGAGAGGATTGTTAGCTGTCTGATGAAGCTGAGATTCACGAGGAGTGAAGTCGATTCAAACCATTGCTCTAAGGTTGTGGATGATAGACCTCTCATACCGACACCTTCTAAGGACGACTTATTTCTGACAGGTGTAGACCTTCTCATTTGCAGAAGTAAGAGGGAGTTGGATTTCGGATTCGGAATGGTGAACAACAAGCCCGCGACTACCTCGATGGATCTTAACTTTAAGAAGTTATGTGGTAGGGATAACAGACCTGATTTGGGAAATGCCTCCAAGTTTCACAAACTCATACTAGCATTGATGTTCTTGGTGAACTCCTGTCCAAATATATGTTTTATAGTTAGCATGATGAGCTCATATATGGTTGAACCTCATTGGATTGGTGCCAAGAATATTCTGAGATACCTTTGCGGCACAATCTCTCATGGATTGAGATACACTATCGGAAATGTACAACTGCATGATCATTCGAGTTCTGACTGGGCAGGCAATGTGGAGAATCGCAAGAGCACTTATGAGTGTTGGTTCTCTTTGGATTATTCTTTGATATTCTGGATGAGCAGGAAGCAGAATTTGGTTTCTATAGGCACCACTGACACTGAATACATAGCTATGAGTATGATCTCGTGTGAAGTTGCTTGGTTGTGGAATCTCTTCAGCGAGCTGTTTGTACAGATGATGGATACCACCGTGATCCTCTATGTCAACTGGGGGGGGATTCGATTGTTGAGGAATCCTGTATTCTATGATTGCTCCAGAATATAGGCATCAGATACTACCTTATCTGGGATATGGTACGTCGATGAGCGAGGAGGCTCCATCACATTGAGACTGATGTACAGGTCGTGGACATTCTGTCAAAGCCCAGGGGAAAGGTCAAATTTGTGACTTTCCTGAACAACTTGAAGTCATTGAGAGACCCTCCTATGAGAGTCCTACATGTTGCATGCATTAAGATTTGGGAGCTTCGAGGGGCTTGGGGTACTTATTAGAGCAACAAGCGACCATAGGGCGACTCACCCTGCCTTAATGGTGCGCTATGGACAAGGTGAATGGCTCAGCCTTCCCCTGTGATACCTTGTGGTGACTTAGGGATATGATGAGTGGTTCTCCTATCTAGGCATCCTACCCATGCAGTTTGGGACTGATGGGAAGTACCTCTCATCTGGCCAATGAGCAGGTAAATGGGGTTAGGGACCATAGTAGTACTATCAATGGATGCATCATTGTATCTACCGTACTCCCTATGCTAGGATGACCTCCATTGATCTGGGATAAATGAAATTGATTTGGGATCAGTATGAGGGGTTTGAGACACTCTCTTGTGATATTGATCTGGGATCAATGAAACTAACTTCGGGTTAGTAAGAGTGGTATGCCACACTCTCTTCATATGGAACTGACTTCGGGTTAGTAGAGAATGGTATGAGACATTCTCGATCAATTCTTCTTCTTCATGGTTCAACAAAGCAGAGAAGAGCTCAACAGAGCAGAGTAGAGTAGAGCTCAACAGAGTAGAGAATAGCAGAGCAGAGCCGAGCAGTGTAGGGAACAGTTGGCAGAGATAGTATAGTCTGGACGATGGATTAGTAGATGGAGTTATCCCTAGTTGAGAGGGAGTGTTAAAATTGGAAACTAGGGCCAAACTCCATGTGGTTCATCTTATTTATGGAAGATAATAATTTTTTTGGATCCCTCTCATTGAAAGGTGTAGGATTGATCTAAATATCATCTGATTCTAATAAGTATTCATGGAGTTATGAATTTAATTATGTTATAAGACAATTCGTCAAGGTCGGCCAACAACCAAATAACCCACACATGTGCTCCATGATTTAGTATAAAAATAGGTGACTTGATATTCATTCATACACACACTTCTATCTTGATTTCTCTCCACTTGGCTTGGGTTTTAGTGGAAGAGAAATCTAGGAATGGAAGCCCTAGACATTAGAGGAAAAGACGTTGCCCTAGCTGCAACAAAAAAGACAGGAAAACATAGCTACGGAAGGATTCTATACGCTGCCTAAAGGATACCCTAGCCACAGTCTGCCCTAACCAAGAGGACACAGTCAAGTGAGAATCCATAACACTATCAAGGAGGACAACCCCAACGCTGGTATCTATGCAGTCTAGAAGGTAGCCGAGTTTATGGATATATTCTACTGTTTTGGGTACATATTTTAGAAAAGAAGAGCCGCAGATCTTAGCCACATTACAAGAGGCAAGAAGGATGGCTTGAGGGAATTTTTGTGACACGTTGGAGTAGTCTTACCTTGCAAATTAGGATGCAAACTATAGGTGAATTTAATGACTATTTTGTGCAAGGTTTTGGGGTGTACATCTTTGTTTATAGGGCCGCAGTGAGGGACTGCTACAACAACAGTTAGGAGGTGAAGTTTAGATGGCCGAGAGGCCTAGAAAGGCCCTCCTAACCATGCCACAGTCATCTCAAAGGGACAGTGTGGGGAAGCTTAAGGAGCAATATGGAGGGCTATGGTAGGAACAACTGATGTAGGTGACTTCGGATCTATGAAGGGATGATATACATCCTAAGGAAGCATTGTAGCTATGGAAGAAGCTTTCCGAGGCGTGTTGTAGTCCTCAAGGGACTTGTTTGATGACTGTTAGGTGGAGTTAGGGCTGCCTAGTGCCCTAACTAGATTAGTAATGAACAACAAGGTATGGAAAGGCTATTGGATATCAGCAAGGTATGGCAATGGCATAGTGAAAAATGGCACAATTGTGGTAGCATGATTGTTAGGGATAGTAGCTACAACAATACAACTAGGCATCAGTGGCAAGCATGGAGGTGCAAGGGACAACTGCATGGTAAATAGGACAATAATGGCATTGTACAACAATGACATATTGTGATAGCAAAAACAATAAGATGTAGCAAGAAAATGGTATAGCTAGGCAATGGTTCTTAGTACAACATGGTAAATGGGACAACTAGGCATGGTGCTTAGTACAATATGGAACATGGGACAACTGTGGCATCATGGTGCAATAATGGCACATGGGACAACAATGCAGCATAAGGTGGAACAATATGATGTGTACAACATGGTCATGAGGTCCAACATTTTGATGATGGGTTTAGCATGGTGCATCACGGTGAGGTGCAACATGATGATGAGATGCAACACAATGATAGGTGAAGGAGTCACCTTGGAGAATAAGTTGAAGCAATATGTCTTCAACTGATATCATGTATCATCTTCTTAGAGATGATTTATGCTCTTATCTAGATAAGTCAAAGTGTTTCCTATAAGAAGAATTGATCAAGGGTTTCCCCAAATTGGGTTTTTTCCTTGGCTAGCGCCACATCTTGTGTCCTCTTGTCTTGATTTGTCTTCTGCGATTTATGTTTATGTTCTATTTGCAGTTTACTTTAATGTTGTTGTGATTTCTAATATGGAAAAGATATTGAGCTAACTGTGAAAATTGAAATAAATTTTTCTAAGCATAGAACATACCTAAAATTAACACCCTTCTTATTCAGCAGGGCTTCTTTGGTTGTGATCTCCCCCTCACATACACTTGGGAGCATTTGGTCCTATGTACTCAATTCATTAGCATTCATTATATTAGTCCTAGCCTTTGTATTCTACGAACATATGTAAAAGGGACTCTTTTGTATCATTGTATTATCGCCGAAAATATGGCGAGACAAGATCTAAAATTTTTATCTGAGGTTCATCATGATTTAAGCTCAAATGGGTTTTAATTTTAGTTACTAAAACGTCATAGAAAAATGTTATAGCGAAAATTCCATGATTACCTGTTTGAAGCATTGAAACCATAGAATCCAAAGATCTGATACCAATTGTTATGCAACCAGCTCACAAAATAGAATAAAAGATAGAGAAATGAATTCAAATCATGCCTCTTTGAGGGGGGAAACTCCTTTACATTACACAAAAGAAAAATTCTTGGATGATATAGATGACAAGACCTCCTTTCCATATATAGGAGTGGGATTCTAAGGGGCATAATAATTACAATATGGGGACAATATGGGAACAACAATAATAATAAGGGGCTACAACGACAATAATAATAAGGGAATATACTAGTATTATAGGGGTCTAACATCATCCAAAGGATCACTCACTCATCTCTCATTCTATGCGAAGAAGAGGAAGAAGAATAGGTCGAATAAGAAGGACGAAGAAGAAGTTGAAGAAATTCAAAGTGTTTAGGCTAACTCTCTCTCTCTTGTGCAGGACAAAGTTAGGGTTTCTGTGCAAGGGTTATATCTAGTTCGATATTGGAGGGAAGAGAGAAAATAAGGAAATCAAAGGTCACTAAGGGTATCTCTCTAGCCCTAAGTCACAAGGAAAGGCAAGTGAAAGGAATAAGAAGGCTCTAAGAAGAAGATCAAAGTCTTCAAGTGTGGCAACAACAGTTGCCGAGCATTCAAAATTTCAGATCTACAGTAGGAGGCCAAAGTTATTGTAGCAGGATGCTGAGTTAGTGGTTGATCTTGATCTTGGAGGGTATTTGTCCAAGTCAGAAGGTATTGGTATTCGTAAATTGAAGGATCTATAAGAAGAGAAGAGATTTAAGGTTTTTCCCCTCCAGAGGAGGGGTTTTGGACCTAGATTGCAACCTATATACCATGTCACTATTCTTGTTGTTTTGGTAGTTGTTTGATGTATCTCACATTTTAATAATAAGGAACAAAGCTAATAAGGAAAAAGGTAACACAAACAATTATAAATTTAAAGCGAATTAACATATTCATTGCCCTATTGAATTATCAACATGGTATTAGAGCTAAGGTTAGCTAAGGAAATCATGAATATCTCCTCTACAATGAAGAAATTCATTAAGAAGTGTTCCAATATAGCAATCCATCTCAAGAAAGCTATCAAGGAAGCATGAAGTCTCTTATTTTCTTCAAATAAGGTATCAATCAAGGAAAAGGATGAAGGTCTCTTCTCGGCTCTCTATGGCACATTCCAAGATGAAGACATTTGGGTAATTTATAGTGGTGCATCAAGACACATGACTGGAAAATCCAAACAATTGAAGACCTTATCAAAAGGAAAATCCATTTATTCAGTGGAACTTGGAGATAACAAGAGCTATCCCGTAAAGGGTATTAGATCAACCCCTATAAAGTTGGAGAATGGAAGCAACATCCACCTCAACAACATTCTATTTGTTATAGGTTTGAAAAGGAACCTACTATCCATTTCAATCCTAGAAGATAAGGGTGATAGAGTGGCTTTCATTGATGGAAAGTTTGTTGTATGGAGTAAATAATCAAGTATAGAACAAACTAAAATCATTGACATTCGAGAAGGAAGACTTTCATCACTAATATCTCCTGTGGCCCAATCCATTATTCACATTGAAATTAGCCCATGTGAAAGATGACATAGAATATTTGGTCATCTACATTTCAAGATCCTTCCAACTCTAAGTTCCATAGTAAATGGAATACCTGAACTGAAGGAATATCATGAAGGAGTATGTAAGGGATGTGCATTGGGTATGATTACCAAGAGACCACTTGGAAGTAGTGCTTCATGGTCAAAAGAAATCTTGGATCTCATTCACTCCGATGTAAGTGGCCCTATGGCTCTGTTGAAGGCTCAAAAATCTCTGCCTACAACATTATAAGGGAGACTACCTGGTCAGGAACTTAGAGAAGCTCCTTTTTCATTGAAATGGTGGTTCCAACAGGCTAAACTAGAAGAGACATCAGATCATCCCTCTTGCTCATCAGGTAAGAAAGTGATCCTTAAGATGATCTGGGGCTCATCCAAGTCGCAACTAAAGTTTTCCTCTTTGAGAGAGGACTTGATGCAAACTAATATGTATATGGAGAACTAATCTAAAACATGAAAAACCTATCTCGAAGTAGAATGGGATAGACCTCTCCTAATCTGAGAGAACGTTAGCTAAAAAAGGGGGAAATAACTCATATAATTCATCATGTGATTTTGCATTAATTAAAGGAAGTAGTTCAGATTAACTAATACAAGTGAAAGTAAAATAAGCATGAAATGAATAATAAATAGTTATTAGTCACCATAGGAATACTTCAATGAATTAAGATTGATTCCGATCTCATTTTACCTTGCAAAGATAACTTTAAAAAAGTTTCAACACCAAAATTTCAATGACACAATAATAGTGCATAACATCAAATAAACATAATACTATTTAGAATAAAGATCAGAAACAAAAATCAAACTTTAACAGAGAAAATAATTCTCCATTCTGGTAATAGTACACAAGAATAAGAATTAATTAAAAACCTGTCAAAATTTTATTATCACAATTCATTGTATTGAGCAAATTGGCCGAAAATATTACACTCATGGTATTAGTCTTCGTTTAAGCCTATTTTTTGGCTTCCTCTATCTATTTTGGTTTGGATCTCAACATGTGGCAGAGAGTGATCAGAAATCCTAGATCAAACTGTTACTTCCTCCTTATTGAACCAGGGTTCATCCATGTTTCAAAATACAATAGAGTAGTGAGTTCAATTAGATGAAAATCGAATGGAAAACTAAACAAACTTCCCGCAAAACCATTAAAAATAAGCTTTTCAGTTATTATAACAATGACCCCATATGGAAGTGACAAGTGGCATGAGTGAAGTGGTATCAGAGATAAAATCATTGCAACTTTTAAAATGAGACAACATGAAGTATTTGCGATATTGGGTAGCTCTGATATGGGCCAGATGCATAAAACATAATGAACTATTTTTAATAAATATACCGGATCCGTAATATTAGAGGTTTTACAGTTGTTCCAATTAGACAGTTCTGATATTAAGGTAGACATGAAATTATGATAAGACCATAGTTAATACGCATATCAGGTCCATTTATCAAAAGGAATGGTATGTCATAGGTTGGAGCGAAGGCGTATCAGAGATCAGAGATGAATGATTATCAGAAGTCAGAGATTATATGATATCGGAGTTCGAAGATTTGAGGTGAATGAATATCGCATATCAAAGATTAGAGGTCTTGAGTGTGACACATAAAAAAACTCCGATATGTGATTCTCCGATATACAAGAGCAGAGGAGGATTATGTGTTATATGGGTCCTTTCTCCAACAAACGACAAACACTTTATAAATGGGCATAGGACTTATGATATCAAGGATTTAGAAAGTGCTCTTCCGATATCATTACGATATGTCGCAACAACTTTATAAAAAACCTCATTCATTTTGTAATATAAGCCAAAGCCACTTTTTGGAAAATATAGCCACTAATAATAATAATGAAGATATTGGTTTCGGGGGCTATGTTTTATTCATTAATCTAAGATATTTGGAAAAAATTATTTACAAAGTTTATTAACAAACAAACTTAATCCAACTCAGGAAAAATGTAAAAATAAAACAAGTGAAAATAAAAAAAATTAGACTTGAAATGATGCAATCACACTCAAAGCCTACATACAATGCAAAAACAGGTCCCAATGTCTATTATGATAGAATAAAATGGGAGTGTTGTGTTTTCAGTACGACAATGATGAAACACTGGTCGAATCAATGATATATTTTGTAAAGATACGAAACATAGTTTAAAAATGAAGGAATTGTAATTAGATAATTTGAAATGCTCAAATTTAGGTATCCTAACCATTTTGTCCCTATTATATGCCGTCACATAAATAGATATACCATTATTGTTCATGAACTTCTAAAAATATACCCCATGAATTCAATGTTTCAGTGAATTTATATGTACAACAATCATCTTAGTTGGACATCATCTTTTGAGTTAACAAGCTAATCAAGAAAACATAGTATTAATTTAAATTCAATACCATATGCATGGCCACTACTGCTAGCAGGCATCTATAGCCTCGACAGGATGCCTTTTAACCCTTTTAGGTGCTAGTGTCCCATCTATTAAGAATAAATGCATAGTTGTAAAAGATCAACGTAAACTTATTTGAATTCCAACTTAAGATCATTGTCTTGGCTTGGTAACCAGCTAATGACAATTCCATTCATGTGATTTAGTATGGTGAACAAATCGACTAGTAATGAGAGCTCTAGTCTTTCTACCTTGTGGTCGAAAGCCATTACCTTGGCTTGGTGACCAATAATGGTAATGTTAAAATGATATAAGTTATGATCATGGTAGGTGGGCTCAGGCTCGTGATGAGACCTCCTATCCTTCAATTGAATATTTATATTATTTATTATTATATGTATATTAATATAATTAATATATATATATATATAGAACTCATAGAGACTACTTAATAGATGGGGTGACATACTACTCCTTAAGATCAATTGATGGCGTAAAAATCTTTCAGGGAACTACTATTCACTTGACTAAACTTGTTCGCCAAAAGAAATCATGACCTTAAGTAATTGCTATTAAAAATGTTTTACTTTCTTCAAAGATAGTGGTTAGGAAAGCTGAAAATGAACACAATGAAATTATCTTGATTGAAGTGATCTTCAGAGATTAGGTTCCATTAATATAAAATTAGAGCATAAAAATGTCTCGCCTAATGATTATGCCAAGCTCAAAGAGAAAACATTACTCCATTTTATTGTGAATGAAATGAAAAGACAAACCAGCTAAGCCTAAAATGCTTATCAAATCAGAAAGAAGACAATCAAGAGAATGATCTTTGAGATACATCTTACAAGATAAATAGAGGTTGAATGAGATTATGTTGATTTTATCTTGTAAGATTATTTGTTAATAAAACTCTTTTGTTTCAAAGGATAGTTATTGATTTAGTGTTATTTTTGTATGCTTTGACATGGGTTTTCTTAATTTGGCAAATATTGCTTAAAGAAGTTTGTGAGTATCTAAAGATTGAATTTTAAGAATATGATTGACAATTGATTTAAAAATATAAGAAAATTAAGACAACAAAAAACTCCCTAATATGATATGATGATTGTTCTTCCAAAATGTTTGTTGCTAGTAAAGCTGAATCTACAAATCAAATCCGTGGGAACCTGTAAGAAGAACAACAAAATATAAAAAATGAATAACGATTAAAAGAGAAGAAAAGATGTAAAGCTCAAACCAGAGGAAGATGAACATATGAATGTGTACCTGAAAGAATTCAATCATAGTTTTACCTGATAAGTCTTCATCTTCTCCCATGTATTAATCAAAGTTCAAAATCATCTACTTATTCAACTTTAACTAATTTCTAATCTAGTCCTAATCCTAATCTAAAACGTAGGCTAAGACTAAGTGAAATCGTACTTCCAATGAAGCCATTCAAAACATCTTATTTTTTGCATTAATATATAAATAAAAAATTAGTAACAAAAGCATAAATCTACTTAAACCAAAAGAAATAAAACTAGAAACATTATGTACAACTATTGTTAATGTATGTACAAGAAGAAGCTTATTTACATTCACGTTCTCTTGGAGATTTTCTTCCAACCAGATCTCGATGGGATCATAAAAATATGGATGAATATTAGTTAGATATTGGAAGTGATCTGAAGAAGAGGATAACAAGTGAGATTGTGAAAATATTCTATTAAATGTAATGACTTGCATCAAATTGTCAGTTTTATGTACATATGATGGAAGATCATCAATTGTGTTAGATGGCTTGTCATGTTGTAAGAATACATTCTCTTGTAGGCACTGCTTTTGAGAAGAAAGAAGCAATTGATAAGAGATGAACATCAATTGAAATTGGAAGAGTAATAGCTCTTGATGTTTATAATTATGATTTGAAACTTCATTTTCCCATTTAGGCAATGCATCAATTGAATATTCAATATTGAACTGCTCAATATGCCAACATAAGATATAAAAAAATTGAAAATTGAAAAAATAAAATAGATCTGAAATAAAACAATATAAGTGAAGGAACAACAATGAAATCAAATCATAATTTACACTATTGTTAGAGCACAGTTGGAACTGGTTTGAAGTGATTTCCTCTTCACAAGGATTAGCCAGAATAATGGAATTAGAATAGTGAGAGAATCAAGATTATGAAAAGAAGTGAGAATTTGATCATCATAAAAATAATATATTGGAATGGGTGTTTTTTTTTTTTTTTTTTTTTTTTTTTTTTTTTTTTTTTTTTTTGAATAAGTTTAACCTATTAGTATACAAAAAGATTACATGGAGGCATAGGCCTCAGAAGTTCTAGCCCGTGGTATGGGCATTCTAAAATAGTAGACATAATCAACATGTATCAGGCGATTCAACAAGAGAGTGCCGCCCTCATAGGGGAAACTGGCCATGAAGCTCCAACAGTTTATCAACCCATAGTAACTAAGAGAAGTTATGCATACAAAATTGTTCCCAGTCAAAAACACAGCTGCCCGCAAAGGGGAAATCGACAACTTGACAAGCTGTAAATCTAAAGGTAACCAAGCTATGGTAGTGAGCGAGTAACAATGACTAACCTGGACTGTCGTCCATCCAAAAACATGCAAAAATGGAGATTATCCATTTAAGTACCTTGAGAGGAGGGGGGAGATTTGACCATGTGACATGCATAGGCGTAAGGGTCGTCCTTGACCTACATATCATATTTAGCACTGGAACAACCTTGCTTGGTGTCGTCCTCATCCTGCTTATCATCTATAGCACTAGATCAGCCTCGCTTGGTGTTGCCCGAACCAGCTTCAACTCTGAGATCCTACGAGGTGCTGCACTCGACTGCTTTCCTTTTCTGACCACCTCTGGAGGGAGAGCTAGGCCTTTCAGCCTCCTTTTGTGCTAGATTAGTTCTCAGAAGCTCGATACTCATTTAAGGGGGCTCCTCTTTAAAATCAATGGTAATGGTGGTTGTTATAGTCAGCATGTTGAGAAAACAGGGGAAACAGAACTGGGCAGTATGCTGCTAACCGGGGATGAGACTGGAGTGGCCTCTTGCAGGCTAAGAAATCCCGCAACCAACTCGGAAGCCACGACCATTTCTTGTCTCAGGGTAACAACCCAATGGGGAGTCCGAGGGAGGAGATGAGGAGTTGGAAGAGGTGGAGGGAGGGTGGCGAGGAGGATAGCCATGGCTCGAGTTGCGATGACACCGCAACCTCTAGCGCAGACGAGGCATTGGATACAATTGAGAATCACTGAGTGAGAAAAAGCAAGAAGCATAGGGCGAGGAATGAACGGGCGGACCAGTGCAAAGCTCAAAAAGTAGAGAAAGGGCGCACGGATCAGGGAAAGAGTAAGAGTGAAACCAGAATCCCCGAGAGAAATAGGAGCTCTATGTAACATGAAAGCCTGGAATGAGGTCAATGCAACAACAAATTGAACATCTGCGCCCAGTGTTGGTTCTGGAGCTGTGATCTAAGACAGCCGAGGAGTAGCAAGAGCGCAGAGGCAACAAAGCAGGCGTGAAGCTTCCGGTAGAAGCCATATTGCTAAAGAATAGATGTGAGCATGGACAACTGTGCTGCATAAATGCAGTGGGGTGGTTGGCAGGCTCGTCGTTAATGCAGTTAATGAGGATGAGGACAAGAGGAAGGGTAGCGGTGGTAGAATCCCACGTGCATGCCCAAATCCTCTACCACATATCATTCCCTCTGATCATCCGCATCCGGGGATGGGTGTTTGAATGTTGAAATCATGAGTATGATTAATTGTTTGAAAATGAGAACTAGTTGAAACAAAATCTGAGTTGAGTTTCTCTTCATTTTCAAGTATGATTTGATTTTTATCATGAGGATTTAATGTATAAGAAGTTAAATCAACATCCTCAATGTCAGAGTAATTATCATAAATGACTTCATAACATTTATTAAATTTCTCTTCACACTCATCCAATGTATCAAAATAATAAGGAATATGGAGAACATGTTCATGTATTCCAAAAGAATGATCAATGAATGATTCTCTATCTTGATGAAAACTAATTGGCAATTTATTTATATCAGCCTCTCTATTTTTTGAAACAACATTAAAGTAAAGAGGGGATAAATTTCTATCAACAAAAATTTCAGGATTGAGGTGAAAATGAGAATCATAAGCAATGAATTTAAAAATATCTCTATTCATAAATTCTTGTGCATGTTCTTCATTGCAAATTTCATATTCCAGATCATTTACTTGGCTAATTGTGCTTTCTTAAAGAATGTTCTCTGGCTGCCCTGAATTTTTTATTTGATCAACATGATGAAATTCAGAAATTTGTACAACATGTCACATATTATTGGAAATTTCAATTTCTACTTGTACTCGTTGATCTATAATATGATTTTTTGAATTTAATTCATAGTGATTTTTAGATTTCGTGGCAGATGGTCCTTCAAGTTTATTAATGATTTCTCCTTGTAGTTGTTTATCAAATTCTTGCAAGCTTTGTGATAATGGTTCATCAACATGATTATCATCAACATTATAAGAGGTATGCAATAAATTCAGGAATTTATCATACATGGCCGAGGCCACTTCATCATGATTAATATGTACCTCTAAATCAGAGTTTTTGATAATACTACTGGAATTTGAAGGAGATTCATCAAAACTTGAAATTGTTTCATTCAGATTTGAAATGGGAGGAAGGGAACAAATATATTCAAACCAATATATCAATTCATTTCCTGAAGGTTTATATTCATCTTTGAATCTCAAGCAAATTAATTGAAATCTAAGAGTAAAATCTAAGAGGTTTATTTTCAAATCTTCGTAGATCTTTGAATTCATCATATACATGTTCATAATCATAACCATCAAATTTATAAAGGAATATTGTGATAAATTCATCCCAACTGTGAATAGAGGGATCTGGAAGAGATTGACACCAATTTCTTGCTTTTCCTGAGAATGTAAGAGCAAAAATCCTACATAGAATACCTTCATTAATATTATGAAAGGTAGAATTTGATTTTTTTTAATAAATTGTAAGGCATGATCAAATTCATAGGTATTCCTCTTACCATTAAACTTTATCTTTGACAAGTGACTTACTATTTCTGGCGGAGTATTGGTAGTTGCACGTCTAGAGATACAACTCCAAAGGGGAAGTTTAAGAGGAGTCATTGTGATTAAAATAAAAACTTTAAAATAAAAAAACTCCAAAAGAAAACAATTCTTCAGGCCCTCCTTCTAGCGCCAAGAATGTTGAAGGCTCGAAAATTTCTTCCTACGACATTATAAGGGAGACTGCCTGGTTGGGAACATAGAGCACCTCCTTTTCCATTGAAATGGTGGTTTCGACTAGTTGAACTAGGTTTAGTTACCTTCTCTCTATCTCCACTAGCTTAAAATATGACTTTCACCTACCAATAGAGAAGAGACATCAGATCAACCCTCTTGTTCATCAGGCAAGAAAGTGATCCTTAAAGCTGATATGGGGCTCAACCAAGCCGCAACTAAAGTTTTCCTCTTAGAGAGAGGACTTGATGCAAACTAAGACGTAGATGCAGAACTAATATAAAACATGAAAAAAATATGTTGAAGTAAAATGGGATAGCCCTATCCTAATCTGATAGCATGTTAACTAAAAATGGGGGAAAGAACTGACATAATTCATCATGTAATTTTGTATTAATTAAATGAAGTAGTTCACATTAAGTAATACAAGTGAAAGTAAAATAAGACTGCAAATGAATAATAAATAGGTATTAGTCACCACAGGAATACTTCAATGAATTAAGATTGATTCCGATCTCATTCTACCCTGTAAAGATAACTTTAACAAAGTTTCGTGGAGATTTTATTTATACAAACTTAAGGTGAAATCGTAAAAATAACAACAAATCCATGTATCTCTCAACAACTAAGATAATAATAAAACTAATTAAATTAGGTGTTTGCTTCTGTTGAATCATATGCCAAATGTTGATCACCTCTATTTGATAAAGTGTCTATTTTAGCTTATTGTTGAGTTTGATTTATTTTCTGTTGATAACCACTAAGCAGATTAGCTGACAAGATTACGCTCCTCATGGTATTAGTCTTCATTTAATACTTTTCTTTTACTTCATCTGTCTATTTTGGTTTGAATCTCGACACGTGGTAGAGGGTGTTCAAAAATCCTAGATCAAACTGTTACTTCCTCCTTATCGACCCTGGGTTCATCCTTGTTGTTGGGAACGGGTCCCCTAGGGTCAAGTTTGGTGTTAGAAGCCAAAATTTTGAATCAGAAAGCCCAAATTTTGTATAAAGAAATGTAAAGTCTCTGCATGTTGTGATCGTGGAGCACGAAGATATCAAGAGTCAAAAAGGGTTTCTACTCTTAGTTTAGATAGGTTGTGTCGGCTTGATGAGATCCGCCCTTGGTCCGTGGACCATGGGATTCTATAGAAAGGTCTTAGAGGCATCTAAGAGGAGTTCAGCAGAGTTGATTCTTGCATCCCCCCATACTGCTTCGGGTGAGACTTCAGTCTGTGCTCCGCGGATTGATGCTGAAAGGGCTAGTAGTGTAGGGATTTGCTTGGTTGACTAATGCTAAACCAAGTTCATGGCCCATCAAGCCAACAAATGGTTCCATTGCTAGGAATGTGATTTGTATAACGAGATGTGCGATGTCGCATCATTGAAATCCAACTAAGAAGGAGATTGAAGACAGGTTGGATAGAAAGGTCCATGAATTCGTGGTGCAAGAAAACAAGAATCCACGATTGACGAAAGAACAATGGTTGGACAAATATCTGTATACAAAGATACACAAAATCTTCTTCTATTCTTTCCCAGTTGAA
Source organism: Pinus taeda (assembly GCA_000404065.3). NCBI lineage: Eukaryota > Viridiplantae > Streptophyta > Pinopsida > Pinales > Pinaceae > Pinus > Pinus taeda. The sequence goes on along the minus strand of APFE030109610.1, from coordinate 23,214 downwards.
TTATACAAGTGGATTGCGAAGTTGGCAGACGACCAAGGAAGGTGGGGGCTTGACAATCCGATTGTCTGGACCTCGGAATTACTGTGGAAATTGGAAGCCTTTGAAGATAAGATCATGCGCACTGTCGATCATTGGCTCAACCATATCATAAGAGGGCTTGTGAAAGAGTTCGTGGTTGATACTTCGGTTAGCTACAATTCAGCAGAGCACCACTTCTTCAAGGGGCCATGAGGTAAGTATTTGAAATCATTAAATACTTGGATTAAGATGCTCTTGTGTGAAACGTAGGTCATGTAGTTACCTTGATGTTTGGAGCTATGCAAAGTGGAAGGTCTTTTAGGGAAAAAGCAAGAAAAGGTCCTGAGTATAGCCCACTGACTGAGCCTCCTCTGAGTGACGACGAAGGAGCAGCACAGGCTTCTCCGCTGAGCTTTATTCAGTTGATAAGACAAGGGTTCCCGCGAATACCTACACTGCGTCCATCCTCATCCCATCCATCCACACTACCTCCATCCTCACCTCCACTGCTTACCCCATCACCCACACTGCCGCCACCTCCACCACTGTTCAACATGGAAAACTTTGTAAAGCTACCTATATTCAAGAGCGTAGGAAATGAAGATCTAGACCAATTTTGGTTCATCGCGAAGGCTGTATGGGAACCTTAGGGTATCATAGATGATCAAATGACAAAATAAACATTGGTTAGTGCTTTTCAGGACTATGCACTAACATGGTACGTTAAGTACAGTACTGATAACCCGGCGTCCGCATTGGCAGGTATCTAGACTGCGCTGAATAGGGAATTCAATAGACCTAGGTCTCAAGTGCAATCCATTATGGGATTCAAGGAGATAATGGTGACCCTGGGGAAATGCCCTAGGATTTGGATCAAATATTGAAGTGTACGATCCATGAAGCCAAAATGAACCTGACTGATGGGCAGCAGTGCGAATGGGTTGTGGCCTCGCTCCTGCCTCACCTATGGGTTACGCTATCACAACAGAAGATTTGGACCTAGGCGAAAGCTCTGGAAATCACGATAAGGTTGCACGAGACACCAATGCAGGATGCTAATCTGGGGGTTCAACAAATTCATGCGCAGTTGTAGAACCTTTGCCTTGAAATGCAAAGCGTAAAGAAAGACATAACAACTCAGCCAGAGGCGCACGAAGAAGTCTGGTGCCTGAAATGCAAAGGTCAGGGGCATGACAAGGATCATTATCCAATCTTTGAAAATTATGTTGCAGCAGAGAGGTCAATGCCTCTAAGGCCGGAGGCTACAACAGGGCCAAGCACAGGGCCCACGCTATGGTGTGCTATATGACAAGTAGCTGGGAAACATACGATCGACAATTTCCATTTGCTACAAAAATTCGTACAGACACCACAAAATCTCTTGTGCAATTTCTGTCAATCAGTAGGTCACGACAAACGCAATTTCCGTAGTTACGAATTAATGATGGACTGGACACCTGCATACAGGGTGCAGGTAGAAACGCGGCCTCCGGAACAAAGCGTTGGAGGAGCGCGAGGTGAGTATTTAGGGCGCGACTAAGGTCGAGGTGGAGGATGACCTAGTAGAGGTTGAGGGAAACTTCTTTGTTACAGTTGTCGAGGACCAGAACACTATGCAAGAGACTGTCCAAACCTGATGTGAGTGTCATGCTATTATTGTACTTAGTTTTACCATGCGACTGAGGATTGCCCTATATTGTTGGCTAATATTCGTGAAAAGGGGGCACAGCCTCCGTAGTCGACTCAGAACCCACAGATGATGAGGGATAAGCCTCGTGAGGAAGACTCAAAGGTAAACATTATGCTACGAAGTGGAACGACGACTGGTAAAGATAAGGGGAAGCAGTCTGTAGAGGGTGAGTGGGTCCACAAAGCACAATAAAAGGAAACCGGGCTTGATTTGGAACACACAAAAGAAACATTTATGGAAGCAAAGAAAAGTTTCGCTGAGGTCTCTACCTCAGGAAGTCAGGAGAAGCTGGTTGAAGAAATGGAACCATCCATGATTACCACGTTCTTGGAGACCTGCAAGAAACTGGTCCGCGATAGTAAGGCTGTGAAGGGACTGTAGGAACTAATCAATTGGTACGTTGGCAAGGACAACGCTACATGCGAACCACGCATAGTTAGAAACCTTGGTAAGCATAAGGCAAGGACTGGACGTGAGATGAGACTCACTGCACAAATAGGGGAATACGAAATGGACCAGGTTATCTTGGATCTGGGGTCCGACGAGAATGTTTTTCCGAAACAAACATGGGAAAGAATGGGGAGACCTGTGCTCCGATGGTCTCCGATCCAGTTAAGGATGGCCAATCCCCTACCCCGTGCTCCTTGGGATTGATTGGGCCACTGACATGAATGTGTTAATCAACCTAAAGAAGTGAAATATGATATTTGAGAAGAAATCACTCTACGTAGTGGTGCCACTGGATCCTGCAGAAGGACCGCGTTATAAGAACCGGTCTGCGATTATGAAAGTGATGGCGATTTGGACCAGATTTACAAGATAATGGTGCGAGACCAGGATTGGGTGAATCCAATAGTAGATGAACATATTGCATGGGACCACGAGAGCTCTTGCACATCATATTGAGATAAATAACTGGAGCACTGGTAGAACTGAATGCATGAAGTATCTATACTGCGTTGTAATATGATGACCAAGTTGTTGCGCTGCGTATCATCAGAGGTAAGAAATCTACCTCACTATGATGGGTTAACTGATCTTGATCCCATTTTGGATGCATTCAAAAGGTATGTGCCCAAGAAGCATCGCTTCCAGACATTAGATTGGGCACTGTGTGCTACCTGCAAGATGGTGGGGTACACACAAGGTCAATTTTGAGGATTTGCACGAATATAGAAGTATGATGAGGATATGCTTTGGCCACCTGAAGGTATGACTAACAGAAAAGTATGATGGGAGGAATGATCCGCGTGATCATTTGGCCAAATGGACTGAAGTATATGGAGAAAAGCCTCAGCTGGAGTGGGTCCATCTATTTTGTCATACCTTGAATGTTATACCAATGAATTGGTACTTAAAGATAGAACTCCATCATGGCACTGAAGAATGGGATGTTTTGCGCCAAGGATTTTTATGACATTCAGTTTTGAAAATGGATTTGAATATATCGATGAAGCATTGTAGGAGGTGAAGACAACCATCTTTAGGATACCATAGGATCCTCTAGACCTGATTCAACCTGATTCGACTACCCAGCTAAGCCACGTGGTGGAGTCTTACAATGTAACAGTGGAAGAAGAAGATGAAGACCCGAGAAATATTAATATCTCAGAGACTGAAGGTCACCACGGAGTTGAAGGACCACAGCTAGAGAACCCAGACATAACTCAGCCACTCAAGACCAGGTAGGTGAACATTGACATGGAGGGAGAATCGAAGTTTGTAAAGGTTGGGGACTATTGGGATGACGTGAAAGTATATAAGGTCGCCGAACTTCTTCGCAAATATCAGGACTTGTTCCCCACGAAGTTTTCCGATCTAAAAGGAATAATAGGAGACCTAAGTGTCATGAAGATAACCCTAAAACTAGACGTGAAACCTGTGAAACAAAGACCTTACCACCTTTGAAGTATAAGGAAAGGGTCCATGTTGAGTTAGATAAGATTCTCCTAGCGGGTATCATTGAACCGGTGGAAGAATCTGATTGGGTAAGCCCAATAGTGGTTCAGGAAAAGAAGTAGAAGGAAGAAATAAGGATATGGGTAGATCTCAGGAAGTTGAATGATGCCTACGTGCATGATCCCTTCCCAACCCCACTCACCAATGAGGTCTTGGATAATGTTGGCGGCCAAGAAGCGTATTCGTTCACTGATGGGTTCTCTAGGTACCATCAAATCATGATTGTGCTGGAGAATAGAAGTAAGATGACTTTCGTGACTAAATGGGGATGATTCCAGTATAGGTGATGCTTTTTGGGCTGAAGAACATGTCGATGATCTTTTTGCGCATAGTCATCGCGACGTTCAATGATTTTATTCATAAATTTTTGTAAGTATACTTCGATTATTGGACAATGTTCGGACTGGTGAAGCACCATGTGGCAAGTCTGCGCTTGATTCTAGATACATGCCGAAGATACCAGATCACGCTCAATATGAAGAAATGTTTGTTTTGCATCCCTTTTGGGATCTTACTGGGCCATGTGGTATGCAGACAAGGCTTGATGGTAGACCTAGCTAAGATCGTAGTCATAATCAACTTGGAGGCACCAAGGAGAGTGAAACAGCTGTGCGCAACACTGGGGCATACAGGATACTATAGGAAATTCATCAAGATCTATGCCCATATTACCACGTCGATGGAAAAATTGTTAAAAAAGGATGTTACATCCTGTTGGAATGAAGAATGCCATAAGAGCTTGGACGTGCTGAAGGAGAAGATGGTCATCGCGTCGATCCTATTCTTCCCGGATTGGAAGAAGGAATTTCATGTGCATGTGGATGTGTCGTGTATTACTCTAGGAGCAGTACTGAAATAGGCCGGTGAAGGGGACTTGGATCATCCTATAGCATTTGCAAGTAGGAAGCTGTCCAAAGCGGAGAAAAATTATTCCACAATAGAGCGCGAAGGCTTAGCTATGGTGTACACGCTCTAGAAGTTCAGGAACTATTTTTTGGGTGGACACTTTAAGATGTATACAGACCATTCCACATTGAAATACCTAGTGAACAAGCCTGTGTTGGGGGGAAAGATATGCAGGTGGTTGTTGCTGTTCTAGGAGTATGATTTTTAAGTTATTGTGAAACCAGGATGCTTGAATGTTGGGCTGGATCATCTGTCACCCATCGAAATGGGAAGGGAACCTACTAATTTGGAGGAGGAGCTACCTAACACAGCTCTTTGTAGTGCACATCATGGACATCCACTTTGAAGATATTATCCACTTCCTGACAACAGGAACGACTTTGGACGGTTATACAAGTCAACAAAAGAAGGAACTAGTAGTGCGTGCAACAGATTTTTTTTTCATTACAGGGCACTTATACAAAATGGGATCAGATGAAATATTGCGACATTATGTGCCAGAGTTTGAACGAAACAACATCCTCACTGAGGCTCATAATGAAGCCGCGAGAGGTCATTATGTAGGAAAAGCAACATCACAGAAGATTTTACGCGCTGGGTTATGGTGGCTGACCTTGCATAAGGATTCAAAAGCGTGTTGTAGGGCATGCGATGCATGCCAAAGGATGGGCAGACCCTCGTGCAGGGATGAGCTACCACTGAATCCGCAGATATCCCTACAACCCTTCGAGAAGTGGGCGATTGAATTTGTAGGATCAATTTAGCCTCTAGGAAAGAAGACGGGTGTGCAGTACGTCATGACTGCGACTGAATTTTTAACCAGATAGGTGGATGAGTAGCCTGTGAAAGACTGTACAAGTGTGACAACAAAAAATTGTATCTTTGAGTACATATTGACAAGGTTCGTTTGTCCAAAAATTCTAATGAGTGATCGTGCTACACACTTTCTCAATGATATGATCAGCGTGATGACGAAGGATCTTTAGGTGTACCATTAAAAGAGCACACCCTATCATCCACATGCTAATGGGATGGTGGAAGCATTTAATAAAATATTAGAGAGCACACTCATGAAGGTTTGCAAGGATCAAAGAAACAACTGGGATGTTCGCGTACCTGTGGTGCTATGGGCTTATAGAATGACTTGCAAGAAGTTGACTACTCACTATTTCTCAAGACTGATCGAAGAAAGACTAGAAAAACCAAAGATCTAGCTTTTTTACCTAATTTGACCTAAAAACCATAAGCAAGATGAACAGAAGTTGATTGGCAGCAAATAATGGAAAACAACTATGGAAACCAAGAAAGAATAGATCTAAGCATGTAATCACAACTGGTACCAACTTTTGCAACTAAGAATCTAACACTAGAAATTGCATGAAGAAGCAAGAACAATGTTTTTATGGCAGCAAGGACACCTAGGTCTCAGCTGATGGTCCCAAGGAGGGAGAGGTGAGATTTAAGGCTGCTTGATGGCCTTTTTCCAAGATATTTTCTGTTATTAACCTATCAAATCAATCTGAACATGAAAAACTACTTTAACCATTAAAAAAAACAACATAAGTAACAAAACAAGATTTTAATTTAAATAGCATATTTTATTCTAAGAATGCAGCAAAAATACATAAAAGTAAACAAAGGAGGTACTGGGCACTTGGGTTGGGCCCAACCCCAAGAGATACAACCTCCTAAGAGAGATTAGAGTTGGTGCAAAGCTAGATTCATCTTTATTGATCAGAAGAATAATTACATCCCAAAAACTCTCCACAAGGAAAAGCTCAAAAATGTGCTGAAATCCAGAGCTAACTGACTGCCTAAAGAATGACTAAAAAAATGACTAAAATTGAACTACAAACTAGCTAACTTCTGCCTACAAAGTGACTAACTAAAATGAGGCCCTAAGCCTTCTTATTTATACAAATTGAGGACCCCAACAGTCCTCCTAAACTTTAGGAACTCGGCTGCTAAAACTTGTAGTTAACAACCACCTTTACTAGCCCTTGCTTGGCTACCCTTGTGATAATTGATTTGGTGGCCCTTGAACTCCGAGCTGATGGTGGGAATTTGAGGTAAGGCCCATAAATGAATGGGGCACCTTCCTACAAATCCTCTCCATGAATTTGGCTACCAAGTGCTCATTTAAACCTTTGATTTGGTTTCCAAATTTGACCAAAAAAACTTGCATAAAGCAAACATTAGAACTTGTTGGCCATAATGACTAACCCAATTCACTCTATTAGCATAAATTAATAAAAAACATGAATTAAAATAATGAGATGGTGGATTAAGTCAAATTAGGAGGCTGAATGAGCCCATATAATTATCCATTTTTGGGGCTCATCATCACCCCCCTACTGAAAGTGTTGCTCATCCTTTGAGCAACTAATCTATCTCTTCCTCCCTGACATGCCAAGCTTCTAAAGTGATGTCCTATTCTCGGTCATGAAACCATGCTTTTCTCTCTACTTCTTCCCACATCCTGTGCTCCTTTTCTTGTAGCAGTTTTGTTAGTGCCTCAACCTCAGCTTGCAGCTTGTCCTCTCTTTGCTGTTCATAAGATGTTTCCTTGTCTTTCCTTCTTCCTGTTATTGTTTGGCCACCTTTTCCTCCAATTTCTTGGTCTCTCTTAGCTTAGCCCAATTTTCCTGTAGAGAATTCTCAGCTTCCTGTAGAACTGTCTCAGCTTCCTGTAGAACTATCTTTGAGTCCATCATCCTAATTCTCTCTCTCTAGGTGAAGGCTTTTGGCTTCCTCATTCATAGATGATGGATCTCTTTGAAGGAGACTCCTCCTTTTGTTTAGCTGTTGTGTCCTTAATGACAATTGGCTCCTTTGACTGTGGCTGGGGTCTTCTTACTTTTACTTGTGTGATCCTCCTTGCCTTAAAGTACAGGGAAGTTTGCCTTTTTCTCTTCCCTTTTTGGTCTTCGAGGTGTGCTAATGGTGGCAAGCATGACTGCTGCCTCCCTGGCCAAAATCTGAGATGATTTCTTCTCTTGTTGTTCTGTTTTCATGCTTCCTGTAAAAACTGTTTCCATGCTTCCTGTAGAAAGTTCGGTGTCAACTGTTTCAGTCTGCTGTCACTGGTATCTCACGGTGTGTCTCTTCCTCCTTTTTTTCCTCTTCTTTTGTCTTCTCTGCCTCTATTAGCTTGCTTCCTCATGCTCTGTTTTTGCTTTCTTCTCATCTTGTTTAGTTTCTGCCTTCTCTGCTTTAGTCTTTTTCTTTTCTGTTCTGGATCTTCCTTTTCATCTTCTGTTTTGATTTCCTCATTTGTTTCAAGTTCTTCTCTTTCCATTTTGGTCTTTTCCTCTTTTTCTATTTCCTCCTCATCTTCCCCTGCCATTTTTCTAAGAATATCCCTATCATGATGTGTGGTGACTGCTATAAATGTTCAGGTGAGGAGGGAGGAAACAAAATTTCAAAACCGGAAATAGAGAAATAGCTGAGGTTTGCCTTTCTAGAGTCAGGAATTTCTCATGTTCTTCTTTTTCACAACATCAATTTGCAAATTTTTTTCTTCGAACTGTTTCCAACTTGAATTTGCTTCTCGATTTTTGAGAAAAATCAATACCTTTGACAAAACAGAGAATATTTATAACACAATGTTTTGCTTAAGAGAGTGGACAATCTTGCAAATTTGGTTTCTCATAGGTTGGCTTCTATGGTTGCATCCTTTTTTCAAAAGAATGTGAGAAAGAAAAAGGCATATTTTGGATGCAGAGCAGGAAAACAGAGAGACTGTGTATAACCCAAAGAAGGAAAAAAAACATAGGCAATATTTTAAGCTTCACTTTCCTTTCTTTCAACCCAATATTGTGTTTTTAATCCTCCACCTTATATAAATATATCATATACAAAGCAATTTCCTGAGCCTACCTCTTTTCAAGTTCCAAATTCGACATGGAAAATTCCAGGCTTCCTTGCTCTGGAAACTTGTGCCGTACTTCCTGTAGAAGACCCCCCCAGTTCCTGTAGAATGCCACTGCGCCTCTGAGCAAGCCCGATACGCAACAGAATCTTGAAGACAGGTAGAAAACCCGGTGGGGGACGTCTAGTTAATCATTTTGTGGAAGCGGAGGATGCATACTTCAGTTGAGGACGTTGCAAGTGCCAATGAACAACAGGTGGTGTGAGTTTCAGCCGAGCATTTTTAATTGCGGCATGATTCATGGCGAGAGAGTGAAGTGGCCAAGCGTACGTGGCCACATGAAGAATGCAGTTCTATCATGAGTTGTATGTTCTCTTCTTGATCAGTTGCACTGGAGTTCAAATGGCCAACACTCCCTGTTTTTTTAAATTTCATGTGAGTTGACTGTACACGTATACTGCATGATTTCCGGATGGGCGCTAGAGAAGGCGATGTCGGGTTAAGTTTTCTAGCTTCCTGGCTTAATCCCACCATTTCATTCGTTTAAGCATTTTCGAATCATATTGATGCAAATAGAGGAACTGGTTTAGACACATACCTGTAAGTCGAATGTGGTTTCTGTGAAGTGTTGTGGCCCTTTCTTCTGCTGCATGCATTTGATTCTGTGGTTGCATGATGGCTTGGTTGCTGATTCATGGCTGTTTTTCTTGTTCAGGTATCCTCTGGCCGGATCTACGCTACAGGAGCCTGCTTCAACGTTCAAATTTTCACCCTCATGCTGTTGACGCTGAATTTTCACAGGACAACAACTTCTTTTCTCCATTGCTCCCGAACGATAGGTTGGATTGACCTGAAAATTTCTGAGCATGCTTCTATCATTGTTATGCACCTCCCATAGAAAAATTGTGGTTAATGGATGCACAAATTTCAAGAAAAATGGAAAGTGGCTGAAGATTACAGAGGTCAATTTTTTGGAAACCGTGCATCAGAATCGGTTGAAACTGCTTGGGTAGGTGACTATCACCCATATGCGTCTGCCCATGAAACAAATTTTGAAACGGATGCACGGATATGGAGAAAATGCAAAAATGGCTGAAGGTGATGGAGGCTGATTTCTTGGAAACCGTGCACCGGAATTGGCTGAAATTTCTCGGGCATGTTGCCATCATCCCTATACAACTCCCCGTGAAATGGTTTTGTAAATGGATGCACGGTTTTCACGTGAGGGAAAAAACAAATTTCAGCACTATGTATTTTTGCTTCTAAGCATTCTGCAGTTTTTTGCATGGTAAGAAAAAATGAGCTTGGGTTATGATGTGTTAAAATTGGCAACCAGTGAAAAACTTCATGTGGGTTATCTTATTCATGGCTGATAATATTTTTATCAAATTCCTCTTGTCGAGAGGTGTAGGATTGATATAAAGATCATCCGATTCCGATAAGTATTCATGGAGATATGAATTTATTTTGATTATGGAATTATTATCAAGCCGACCTACAACTCATGTAGGCTCAGAAGCCCAACAGTCGCATCTATTCAAACACCAACGTTGTGTATAAATATAAGAGGAATTTTTCTCATTTGGAATCACTCATCTCATCACATCTCTCTCTCTCTACTACGCAGATATGAGTCTCTTCTCTACTGCACTGAAATGGGTCTCTCTCTCTCACACATGTGAAGCCAGAAGCTGCTGAATTTGAAGTTGCAACTGCAGAAGTAAAGATTGACTTGTGAGGCTTAGAAGATCTCCTCTTTGGAACTACGCTGTAGGTTCATCTGAACCTCCTCTGAAAGCCACAACTTTTGGTGGTGGAATGAAGTCAATCCGATGAACGGTTTGCAAGATATCGACTGCCCTAGTTTGAAGCCGGAAACTGCTGAAACTGACGCTGCAACTGTAGAAGTAAAGATTGAATTGCGAGGCCTAGAAGATCTCCTCTTTGGAACTGTGTTGTAGATTCATCTAAACCTCGTCTGGAAGCTGAAACTTTTGGTGGTGGAATGAAGTTAATCCGACGGTCGGTTTGTGAGATATCGTCTGCCCTAGTTTGATAATGAAGCCGCTAATGCTGATGTTTTTTATCTAGGGTTTGCTACTACTGATATGAATCAGATTCATTGTACTATTTCTCTTTGCTGAATTATTGAAGATAAAATAAGATTTGATCAAAGGGTTTCCCCACACATTGTGGGGTTTGTCCCTGGCTAGCCGCCACATCTTGTGTCTCTTGTCTTGGCTTGTTTTCTTTCGATCGTTAATGTCTATCTGCACTTTACTTTTAATATATGTGATTGCTAATGTTGGGAATTTAATAAGGAAAAGAGTTAAATATTATGAGCATAGAACATACCATAACTTAACATGGTATTAGAGCTGAGGTGAAGACAAAGCCCGAGCAAGAGCAAGAGCATCATCAAAGAGAAGATTGGCAAGGCTATCCTAAAAGAACTATGGGGTCCTCAACACTCTTTCCTGCTAAAGACAAGCTTTTTGAGAAGCTAACTATCACATATGGAAGATGTCTATTGATCTAACCCTTGAGAATCAAGGAGTGTTGGATCATGTGAGAGGCAATATTGTTGAGCCTTCATCAAATGCATCTGCTGTTGCCTGGAACAAATGGAAAAATGAAGAAGTCAAAACAATAGAAAGGACTCACACCGGGACGATGACCAAAATCCCTCTGATGGAAAATCAAAGGAATGACAAATTCAACAACAAAGGTAAGAGGAGAGCTAGGGATCAAGGAAGAGGAAAACCATTCAAGAAGGCTAGAAAGTCCTGGATGTATTAAATGCACCTGACCTCAAAAAGGACCTAGTGTCCATCTCGGGAACGGAAGACAAAGGCTACAAGGTTACCTTTAGCGATGGCAAGGTATGTATATGGAAAAATAATGTTAAAGATGCCTTTACTCTTGGGTTTAGTGTTGATTCATTATATCAGTTCGATGGAAGTCTGCTAGGTGTCATGTCTTATGACACATCTCTTTAGTCCGAACTTTGGCATCGGAGGTTTGCCCACCTTCATCACAAAGCTCTACCCGATGTAAGACAGATGATAACAGGGATGCCCAAATTCCAAGTAGAGAAAGAAGGTGTATGTCTGGGTTGTGCCGAAGGAAAGCTCAAAAGGGGACCATTCCCCTCAAGCCAAAGCAAGACCTCCGATATATTACAGTTGGTTCAC
>APFE030109605.1:0-19356 GCA_000404065.3 Pinus taeda | reverse complement strand
GATGCTAGAGAAGGCCAACAATGAGAAAACTATGTTGAAGCACATGGCCCATCATTACTTGGCGAGAAACACAATGTGCAAGGCAAGAATCAGAAACTTGAAGGCCAAGTTGAAGAAGGCATCGAGGAAGCGAAGGGAGAAAGATAGACTTCAGATCTTAGCTGAGGCTTACTTGGCTCAAAAAAGCACTTAATGGAGGACACTCAGCTCAAATTTCAAAATATTTGGGACACTTTTTTCAATTTTGGAATTTTTGGGCCAAAACACAGGTTTTTTTGCCCAATGCGCCACGCCACCTGGCACTCGCCTTTGATGGGGACCTCATTTTGAGGAAAACTCAGAATTTTTGTAATTTTCATGGAAACATATTTATGCTCACCAATTTCCAAGAAATTTTGATAGGTTTTGAGCCCCCAAAAAGGTCAAAAACACCCAAAAAATGACCTTTTTGCCCCTTTTTGGACACACAGGAAGCAGTGTTGGGAGAACTAAATTGTGGAGGCGTAAATGGAGGCCAAAATTCCACTTGTTATAGAAAGTAGAAAGATAGAACTTTCCAACAAGAACACTTGGAGCAAATTTGGAGACCGGGTGGGCCTCCAAAAGCAGCTGCAAAAAGGCGCTATGCATAGGGAAATCAGCGCGGTGCATTGGGGAAATTTTGCTCAGTTTGACCAAAAATGCTCTGTTTTTCACCTAGTTTCTTGACAGTTTGACTTTTCATCTTCTACATTTCAAAATCATGATGTAATTTAATGTAATTTGATGGATCTTTGATGTAATTATTCTAAATTTTCACTCATAGAGGTAGATTCATCCATGAAAAAGTAGTTTGCAACTGAATGAATCAGTTCCCTAATTTTTAGAGGCACGCTGTTCCATTGCCTTATTTTTAGTTCTTAGTTTAGAATTTGGTTGAATAGCTCCTAAACTTATGAGCTCGACCCTAGAAGCTAGGATGAGTTGTTGTTTGCCTATATCTTGTGATTTTTCAGTCATTAGCAAAGGTTGGACTTTTGAGAAAGCTTGGAGCTTCATTGTATACATTTTTCAGTAGTTTTGGCTAAGGAATAAACAAGGGTTTGCAACACTCTATGGGATTCATGTGGAATCTTGCTTTGATATTATGTTTCCTTCTGTAAATGATATTTTACATGTGTTTTATGTATGCCATTCTCTCTTGTTTCATCTTAACTAAAACAAACAAGGATAAAGGTGGAATCCATTGAAATTGCAGTGCTCTACCTATGGTTTGCTTAGTTATTTATGTTTTCAGCTGTTTGAAGAGGATCCCCAAGGTTTTCTTACCCTCTTCAACTCTTCATCTGTCTAAAGCTTTCCATTTCATTCAAATATGAAGTATCAAATCATTTTCCTATCTTTCCCTATTGAGATCTCTGCAAAACTAAGCCTCATTCCCGAGACCCAAAAACTAATTCCCTTTGAGCCAACAAAACTTCATTGAATTAATTCAAACCCTTTTGCACACATACCTAACATAAAATCAGTCTTCATTCAAGTCATCTCAAGCCTCATTAATCATTTTCGCTGAGATTGACACGAGAGAGCCCTCTCCCAACCTGGTAGGGCTAGCTACTAGGTTAAGCTTGGTTTGATGTTACCCTAGATCCTACCTTTCTCAGCGTGAGGTAGATTTAGGATCTAACACTACAAACCCTAATCCTATGCTAAAAACCATCCCTTAAGCTACAGCCATGTATGAAATGCTCAAACCTAAGTACAAATGTACCTAAAACACTAGCTTACCAAACCTAGTCCTAAATCCATGCAAAATACATTACCTAAACTCTAACTCTCAGCCTTTGTTTATAATCAAACCATTATAAAAAAAATATAACATAGCTAAACCACTAGCAGCTAACCATGGAAGAACCGCCGAGAAAAAGTCATGTGAGTAGGTTAGGTGGAGGTTAGCCCTAACCACCAGTCCTTAACCGAGCAGAGTAAAACTCAATGTGTGAACACTTGCAGGCATAACCGTGCAGTCAAGGTTTATTACATGGTTTCGGTGGACAGTTACAGTTAGGTGGTGGTAGCGCTATGTGAGCGGTGGGATAACCACCACCTCCAACCGCTACGATAAATGGTTAGCGAAACCGTCAGGACCTAAAACCGCTGCAATAACTGCTTGGTAAACACTTGTTTACATGCATAGTCAATGCCTTTCACTCGGTTAGCTAACCGCTAATAGTCTTCGGGCTATTCTAAGGTGCAAAGTGGGTTTTATATTGTTAGTTTGTTATAAATTAATTTGAAGACCATGGCCTAATGAACCAAGGTGGAAAATAATGACAAAACCAAACACATTCAAACCCTAAAGTCAGCTCATTCACCTCAAATGTAGTCAGGGAGGTTTGAATGTACTTATAGGCCTATAAGAGGTAGTTTTTCTCATTGAAGAATAACGTGGTTTTAAGCTTTTGTATGCAGGTTCCGGAGGGATAAAAGCGATTTTGTTTTTAGTGTTTTAGGAGAAACCGAATTTGGATTTGGAAACTGTAAGTGGTTTTGGAAAAATGGTTTAGAGAGCTATCTGATGACAGAGGTAAGAATTTCCTGTGTGCTAGTTCAGTCGATCCAAATCACTGTGTAATCAACTTCTTCTTCTCATTCCTAATAAAAATGGTTGCCCATATTGAAAGAAGACCCAGAGACATAGTCCATCATGGACAAACTCTGTAATCAATCTTGTTGTCTGGTATATCTATGTATTCACTTTTTTCACTTCTGTTTTGCATATTACTTATGGTTTATCAGCTATCATAAAGTGTTATGTTCAAGTAGTTTTCCTTAATTTCCGTGCTTTTAGTTAACATTAAAACTCATTAATGGTTAATGAATTCTACATCAGGTTTTAGTATATGGTCATTTCAGATCATATATTTTGGTATTAGAGCAAGTTGCATTTGTAGAATGTGCCATTGAATGTTAACCATGTCTAAGTCGCAACGAGGAGAAGGAATCCTTGAGCAGATCAATCCAGAGATTGGAAAGCGACAAGTCATTTAGAAATTGACCATGTTAGGACCAGATGTAGGCGAAAACACTGAGACTAAGATGAGTGAAGAGAAGTTTCAGTAGGCATTCTTAACCATGCAACAGATGTTGGGAGAATTGTACAAAGACAAGAAGGCAATAGATGCTTCTTCTTCAAAGGCATCGAAGAATGACAAAGGTAAAGGGAAGACTGATAAACCTCCTTAACCTCCATCATCTCCATCATCCTCTTCTTATTTTTCTTCTTCCTCCAGTGTAGAATTTGAAATATAAAAGAAACCTAAGAAAACATATCTTTTGAAACTTGATGTTAAATTTGAGTTACCTGTTTATGATGGCGAAATGAATCTTGACAAGTTAGATAACTCGATAAAGTAGTTAGAAGTTTATTGTCGAATTCAGAACATTTCTAAAGATAAAACTAAAATTCAGTTAATTACAGTTAGAATGGGGGGAACATTTTTAATCTGGTGGGAAAGTAAAACTCAGTTAGATGTCAAGCGTAAAGGAAAAGTCATCTCTTCATGGTATAAGTTTTTGAAAGCTCTTAGGAAACAATTCTATCCTTCAGGATACATGCAACAAGATGCTATTGATTGGCAGCATCTAAGGCCATACATATTGAATCAGGTGGCAGACCATTCAAGTTGTCATCTTAGTCATCCAAAGAGTTGGAAACTAGAGATTCCAGTTATAGTAAGTGGAAGAGCATTTCGAAGAGAAAGAAATCAACGATCGTTTAGAAGGAAATACCTAATTGTTCTCATTGCCAAAGAATCGGTCATGATGAATCGAAGTGCTGGAAACTTCATCCAAAACTTAAGTCCAAAAAGTTCCTTTAGGCGAAGGATGAAAAGAAGGCCATTGTAGCAATCCAGCAGGATCTAGGTACAGATTCAGGTGATGAAAGGAGGATAACCTCCATGGTTACGACTGGTAAAACTTCTAATACTGGTTCAAGTTTGAAAACTAGTGTATCTTCTTCAAACATAAATCCTCCACATGATGATAAAAGAGTTGAACTATTCTAGATAAGGATAACATGTAAGCATACAAATATTGACATGATGTTTGATAGTGGATCACAAGCAAATTTAATATCTAAACATCTAGTTAATCAATTTGGATTGGAGACACGGAATCATCCAAGACCATACCCATTAGGTTGGATTAATAAATCAACTCAGATACATGTCACAAAGTAGTTTCGGTTAAAATTTGCAATCACATATAAGTACATTGATGAAGTGGAGTTAGATGTGGTCCTAGTAGACATATGTGGAGTTGTCTTAGGAAGTCCTTATCTTTATGATAGAGATGCAGTGTTTTACAGAAGAGAACATAAATATCACCTAAAGAAAGAAGGGGTTGAATTTATTGTTAGGGCACATAAAGTCAAATCAAACTTGGATTTAATTGTTACAAATCAAGTTAAGTAGTTAATAAGTTCAAGTAAATATGTACTCATGTCTATTAAGGAACAACATAAGGATGATTATTCGAGATGCGAGATTCAGTTTATAGATCAATTGGTCAAGGTGGTTAATTCTATTATAAGAAATCTTATTCATGAACATGATAAGCAACATGAGATACATTTAATGTCATATGAACATATTCTTAAAGACCGAATAATTATCAATTCATTCATTCAACTAAATTCTAGAAATTATCATCATCAGCAGTGTATTGCAGGGAATGGTACATGTCAGTCTAATCAGAGACTTGTTTCAGATAGTATGTTTATTTTTAGTTTCAAGGGTGTAGGTCAGTATTAGGGAAAGACAACGTTACATTCCTTTGGTATTGCATTATCATTTCATGCTTTAAAAAGTAATGGAGCCTCTCTTCAAGTGGAGAGGAAGTCTATAAGTTTTCATGACAAAGCATTTTCTAAAGTAGATCTAAAGTTTCCTTATAATGATTTGAAAAATAATGCATTAAGTGAAACTGTTAGTCAATGGAGATAGCAGGTAATAGACAAAGAATTAGTGATTCAAGTAAATCAACAATTACTTAGATACTTTCAAAATCAAACTAATTTGCAGCTTTCATTTCATCACAGCTAGATGAGTTATGTTTAGAAAATTCACCTAGTAATCAGTCAACATGAAAGTAAATCAAGTCAAGTAATTGATGTGAAGTCAAAATCAAAGGAGTCTTTGAATATTTCAGTTATTCAGAAAGTAGATTGTTAATACCCATCAGATGTATTGAACAAAGCCCTACAAATACTATTTTCAAAAGATATGTTCGAATCACTAACTCATGATTCTTCATGGAAAGAATTCAATTTCCATGTTGATAACAAGTTGTTTGCCCATCCTCGCAAGTTGTTCATACTACGGATGGAAAAAATAGATCACCGAATCAAAAGGTATCATGGTTAGCATCATGAGGGTCATCACTTGTAGGCAATTGATTGAATACATTGGTACATCATCAAGTCAAAGTGGAAAGAGAGTGAGTTCTATCCTCATCGACTATTTGTTTAGTCAAACTTTTGTGGTCCAAAAGATTTCAATTGGAGAGTAATGATCCAAGAGGATTTGTCAATTCAATTGCACAAGTGTTTAAAGTTTCGTCATCAGTATTCATGGGTGTCGTTCAATATCGACAGTTTTGGTTATGATCAGGTTGTTCAGGTAATTTTCATAGGATTTCATGGTATTTAGAGGAGATGGTTTAACACCTCGTTGTCAACTTGATTTCATCAACAGTTCCCGAGGGTTTGGTCGAGGACACGTGTTTTGTTGTTCAACTTTGCAGGTTTGATGTGTCGACATGAGTTTCGTTAGTGGCATAGATTCATCATCCGAGTTGTCGTTGCAAATATAGTTGAAGTCAACAATGTGCGTGGGTTATCATTGTGGTAGAGGATCAATATCATCGTTTGTCGATGATCAGCATGGGTTTATTATCATCATGTGACAAATTTCGTGAATGTTGCATTGTGACAAAATTGTACATATGGGTTTTTAAAGTAAATCCTAATCTATGTATTTGTCTTATGCAACCCTAAGCCTAAGTTCTACAAACCCTAATCCTATGCTAAACACCATCCCCTAAGCTACAACCATGTATCAAATGCTCAAACCTAAGTACAAATGTACCTAAAACACTAGCCTACCAAACCTAGTCCTAAAGCCATGCAAAATCCATTACCTAAACCCTAACTCTTGATGTTTGTTTATAATAAAACCATTATAAAACAAATATAACATAGCTAAATCATTGGGAGCTAACCATGTTGGAACCACCAGAGAAAAATCCATGTGAGCATGTTAGGCGGAGGTTAGCCCTAACTGCTAATCCTTAACTGAGCGGAGTAAAACTTGACATATGAACACTTGCAAGTATAGCCGCACATTCAAGGTTTGTTCCACGGTTTTGGTGGACGGCTACAGTTAGGCGGTGGCAGTGCTATGTGAGCACCGGGATAACCGCCACCTCCAAATGCTACTGTAGATGGTTAGCAGAACTGCCGCGACCTAAAACTGCCGAGATAACCACTATGCAAACACCTGTTTACATGCACAGTGAGTGCCTTCCGCCTGGTTAGCTAATCGATAACAATCTTCGGGCTATTCTAAGGTCCAAAGTGGGTTTTATATTGTTAGTTTGTTATAAATTAATTAGAATACCATGGCCTAATGAACCAAGGTGGCAAATCATGACAAAACCAAACACATTCAAACACTAAAGTCAGCTCATTCACCTCAAATGCAGTCAGGGAGGTTTGAATGTAATTACAACCCTATAAGAGGCAGTTTTTCTCATTGAAGAATAGCTTGAGTGGTTTTGAGCTTTTGTATGCAGGTTGTGGAGGGATAGAGGCGATTTTGTTTTTAGTGTTTCGGGAGCGTCCAAAGTCGGATAAGGAAATCATAAGCGGCATTAGAAAACTGGTTGAGAGAGCTATCTCTTGACAGAGGTCATAATTTCTTGTGTGCAAGATCAATCTATCCAAATCACTATGTAATCGAATTCTTCTTTTAATTCCTAATAAAAACAGTTTCCCATCTTGAAAGCGGACCGGGAGACGTAGTCCATGAGGGATGAACTCCGTAATCAATCTTGGTGTCTAGTATATTTGTGTATTTGATGTTTTCACTTCTATTTTGCATCTTACTTATGGTTTATGAGCTATCTTAAAGTGTTATGTTCAAGCAAATTCAGTTAACATTCAAACTCATTAATGGCTAATCAATTCTACATTACTATTTAGTATATGGCATTTCAAATCATATAATTTTACCAACCAACCAACAAAGTATGTGACATGTTGTTATTTAACATATATGATGTTTTAATAATATGAAATCCCTCTTGTGTTTATTTTATAGCCTCATATATCTTTCATCCTCTTAAAAATAAGAATTTCTGAATTAAATTTATTTGTAAAAAAAGCTTTTCAACTTAATATTTCTAAATAACTTTGTAATAAACCTAAAACCTAATTTTTTTTTTTTTTTTTTTTTTTTTTTTTTTTTTATGGAAAAAAATAAAAATATAAATTATAAAATATAAATATTCTCATGGTAGCTTGTATCATACTCTAAACCAATATTCACAACAGTTGTAAACTAGCTTTGGAATGATGGGTATATGGTAATTAGATTTACCATTATATTTTTTAATTATTAATTAAATAATATTTATTAGTATTATATAATGATAAATAGATATTAATAGGGTTAATATTAACAATATATAATATATAATTATAATTATAATAAATAAAGGAATAAATTGAATTATTAAATAAAATTTAGGTCACTAGCCTTGGACCTCGTGAGACCTAGCTATTAGAGGTCCTCTTTAACTGTTTCTAAGTCAACTGTTTCTAAGTCAACTTTAGCTGTTGGATGAGGTGGTGTCCCTATTTAACTCATTGCTGAGATCAGATCTTCAACTTGTCCTAAGGATGAACCACACTTGTTGGTTCTTGTAGTGAGGATGAACCACACTTGTTGGTTCTAAAAGCCTAGACAAATGATTTGTTAAAACTAGTTTTGGAATGGTGAGCTTTTGAGTGGTTGTGTTAGGATCTATATAATATTCATTAAGTTAGTAACTAGCACTACCACTTTCTAATGTTCCATAATTGATGTCAGGGATCTAAAGATATATGGAGACTTACATTTATAAAAAATAGAGGGATAGAGGGTTCCAACATTTCAAAAAATGTTATATTTTTATTTTACTCAATTTTATTATTTATATTTATATTAAAAAGCCGACCATTAAGAATCTGAGCTCAAATCTATGCGTGTAAAAGTCCTATTTATAATGAATAAATTAATGATATGCCAATTAAAAATAATATATAAAATTATAAAAATGTTAAAATTAAGTTAAATTTATCTAAATAATCTTTTAAAATAACTTTTTAGGCTCAACTTTTCTCCATAAAATTTGAACTTATAACATAGTAGAGAATAAACCATGCAAACTAACTAATAAGAAAAGTCCCCTTGAGCACCACCTTGTAGCGAGTTATTTCCTAGTCACGCCACTATAAATAAACTACTATATTTTTCTCCTTGAACGAAACAAAAAATTGAACTCTGCGATTGGTTTTGGACGAAACAAAAAGTTGAACTGTGCAATTGGTTTTCAATGGATCCCATCAAGGTTGGTTACCTTCGCAAGGTTTATCAGCGCATGGTGTTAGCGCTTCCTGGTTTATCTTGGCAGGTAATGGGCAGCGAACCGAGTTCTGAAACGCCTCGAGCCCCTAGAAAAGACGGAGAGGCCCTTCGGATTTTGTCGAATTCTCTCAAGAAGTCCCCTCTGCCGCCGCTGTGTTTCTGGGTATGGTTGGAGAAGTCAAAGGGTATTCCTAATGTGGTGGAGTTCTTGGCCACCTGCCCCAACTTCATGTTCCAAGCGGCCCTCAAGGAAGCTCTGCAAGTTATCGCTTACGTTTATTCTTCTAGGTTTCCCAATGTAGATGTGAATGCTTTGGTGGATTTTCCTACCTTCACAATGTTGAATTCATGCTTCTCTTCGTGTTATCCTGACATTGATTTTAAGGGGCAGGCTTCTGTGATATGGCAAGAGCTGAACTCGATCAACCGTTATGTCCGTCCTTTGATATTTCCTGCGCAGAATCCAAAGTAAATTAATGACTCCTTGCGATGCCATGGAAGCATTAGGGTTCTTGTTGTGATTATGAATATTCCTTTTCCATTCATTTGTACATCACCATGGATATACTGCCATATTGGGTTCTTCTTGTTGTCAGTATGAATATGCTTACCACTGCTAGGGTTGAGTTGCATTTAGAATTTTGTGTTGCTTATATCCACCAAGGTTTGTATATGTCTATCAATCTTGCAGCAACATGGCAGCTCAGAATTTTGCTTTCCTCCTCATTTTTTTGTCACTTTTAACTTTATAATGGTGTAAAGATCTCCTTTTGAGTATTCATGTTGTGAGAATGGTAAGAGTTTTATAATGTTATTTCTTTGATTTTATGTTATCAGATTATTGAAAGCTTTATAATGTTATTTCCTTGACTTTATGTCAGAAGAATGGTGAGAGTTTTATAATGTTATTTCTTTGATATTTATGGTGAGAGTTTTATAATGTTATTTCTTTGATATTTACAGAATAGTATAATGAGATTTTATAAATTTTTTTTTAATATTTAGAGAATAGTACAAGTTTTATAATGTTAATATGAGAATAGTAAGTGTGTAGTTTAGTTAATAGAGAAAATAGTTTTTTTCTGGATATTTCTTTTTGTTAATTTTGCTTCATGTTTTATAGAGATTTTTGAAAATCATATGTTTAAGTAGTTTAATTTTTGAAATTCAATGGTGTTTTGTTAGTTTTTTAAAGGTGTTGAATTTATTTATCTATTCAAAACTGCATTTTAAACAACAACAAATCACAATCTTACTAGAATTTGTATTGACAAATTCTGGCAAAACATGATCCTATCTAAGACTGTGAAAATCTTTATAATGTTATGAGACTTATAATTTTAAAGTGGGAGTGGATATCAATACAAGTTGAGCAGTTCTAATGATTAAGGGCATGAGTTTCTTACTAAAAGGTCACATGTTGAAATCTAGAGTAAGTAGAGTATATATGCTTTTGTAGCAGTGAAATCACTGCAAAGAAATTGGTCCCTTATCCCACAAATAAGGGGATCACATAGACCAATTGAGTGGTTTTTGGCTTGTGACTTTAAAATTGGATTATTGTTGTTAATATTATTATTATTATTATATTCAAATGTGCATATTTATTTTTGTTTTTAAATATAAAATATAATTTTTTAAGTAATTTGGATTGATGATTGAGACACCTAACTTGTGGCTTGAATAACTTCCATTTAGGGGTATCTAAGCTATCAAAATCACAAAGGATCATACCTAAACTCTCAAAATCACCAAGGGATTATGGCCACACCATCACTGAACATAACTAGATTTTTACTCACAGAAACATTTTCACAAGTATCTTATACATTTTACTTTTAAATATAAAAAGTTAAATGCATAAATTTTAAATACTCTAAATTTAAATTATTATACATTAAATTTTAAATTTGTTTTGTTTTTAATAATAATTAACATGTTAGGTTGCCAATATTATTAAGATATGAAATAAGAGATATACTTTGAATATAAATAGGTGGATCTACTATTCTCACCAATGCAATTTTGATGTAAGATAATTAATATAGTTTAGAACAATGTAATTTGTATGTCTTAACCCCAAATCTTTATTTCTAAAGGAAAAATTCCTATGAACTTTAAGAAAGTGCCTATAGGTCATATATATTAAGAACTATGAACCTTCCACAGAGGCTATGAGCATATAGAATGATACCAGGTAAAGTAAAAAATAAGTTAGCATATTTTGTAATTATTTTATTTGAAATTTTACTTTATTGGTTGGATTAAAATTTATAGGGTTGATAATCACCACTGGGCTAAAATGATGGCTGGCAGTTAAACCTATATATTTGTTTAATTGTAATTTTATTTATATAACAAAATTACATTTCATAAATATCTAATTATCTTTTAAAAAATATTTAGGTGAAAAAATTGTAAAAAGTTGGTTTGTACAATAACTTGTTCCTACAACTACATCAATATACATTTCAAAACATAAATTCATATAATGTTGAATACATTCTTAAAATTTTTCCATACAAAATTTGAATGAGAATTTGAACTTCCAATTGTCTTTGAAATGAGGTTTCTCATGATTTCATACTCTTCTTCCCTATTCCTATCTCATATAATATCATACTCCTCTTCCCTAATCCTCACATGACTATAATAATGTGATGCATATTTAAGAGTATCTCATCTACCTTCCATCCCAAGCATGACAAATAATTTCCCTTTTGCTTCCATATAGTATTTATATGTGGATATGAAACTCAATTCAAAAATAAAGCCAAAAAATAAAGCCACTTCATGAATATTCTCAATCAGACTATTAAATATATCTCTCACCACTCTTAAACCAAGGATCAAACCAACCCTCAATCTCTTATCATTCCCAATGCTCCAAAAAGGACAATGTCCAGTTAAAGAGAAATGTAATCCTATTTATTTCTAAATAATAGAAGTATTATGATATCTTTTTATTAGATTCATAATATAATATTATAACAAATCACACAACACATAATTGTGAACTAAAACGATAGGTTGAGACAGTATGGTAGGTTGAACAAGAACTAAAGTAACTGTAGTTTGTATAATGATTCCAAACATGAATGGACTAGATGTAAGCATAGCATTGGAAGACCCGATAGGGTTTTATACAATGATGAGGCACTAGGAGTACCTAAAACTAATTAAGCTAAAGTGGTATAACCAGGTAGCAACATGGGATCACTAGTTTTAGGATAGGAGAGAGACTAAACTCTCCCTATAAGGAAAGCCTTATGGAGGGAATTCATATCCTTACTCATCATCCAGGTACCTGAGGAGTATGGGTAGCCAGAATGAACCAGAGAGGAGACTGTAATGTCACCTTCTAACTCCATAGATGGAAACAATTGGTGACTAGGAATGCTAGATGTACGAGGAGATAACTTATGGATTATAAGGGCGCTGAGGATATATCAAAACAGGATAGAACAACGGATTCATGGAATAGACAACAAGCTTGGGTGGACTTTTAGGAGATTGCAGACTCTCACGGGTGTGAGTAGGATTATCAAAGGAATCCTGATCAGATTCTTGAGGTGATCAGAAATATGATGGAGTGGATGAGAAGACAAAGGTTGAATACTCAAAGCAATTTCAAGTTCAAAACCTTGATCTTCAAGAGGCTGAGGAATTTCCAGATGAACTCCTTGGGAGGACACTTTAGTATCAGAAAATGAAGGGGAGTTATGATATGGACTCAATAGTTCAGCCTAGATGACTTCCTCTCAAAGGAAATGAAAAATCAATTAGGGCATTAACAATCTTGAAATTAATAGGGAATTACTCAATATTGGTCCAAGAAGAAACTGCTTGGGTTCTACATGTTTATCATGGGAAGTTATTTTTTAGAAACAAAAACATTTCCTTTTCATATTTTTAAGAGTCAAGAAAAGGGAAAAAAGGTGATTCTAGTGTTTTCAATAGTTTTGCCAGACAACTTGCTTGATGATATTTTCAAATATAAAGAGTCATAAAATATATTTTCAAATTTAAAGAGTTAGAAAAGATCAAATGACTTCTCAGGTGTATGTAGGTAAAAGGAGTACCATGTAACCATGCACTCTAATATACACCTCAACAAATAACAATCTCAATAACAATCTACTGAGTGTTCAGTGTATCACATTTATAGGGCCACAAACTAGACTTCCTATGGATAAAAGTTTGCAACAGATGGGCTCTCTCTTTATATACCCACAGTAGCAGATTTTGCAATCATCGCACATGTGAGGAGAAAGCGGGGATCATCACTACTGTAACTAGAAAACCCACTGATTCTCTGAAGAAGTCCCCTCTGCCGCCACTGTGTTTGTGGGTATGGTTGGAGAAGTCAAAGGGTATTTCTAATGTGGTGGAGTTCTTGGCCACCTGCCCCAACTTCATGTTCCAAGCGGCCCTCATGGAAGCTCTGCAAGTTATCGCTTACGTTTATTCTTCTAGGTTTCCCAATGTAGATGTGAATGCTTTGGTGGATTTTCCTGCCTTCACAATGTTGAATTCATGCTTCTTCTCGTGTTATCCTGACATTGATTTGAAGGGGCAGGCTTCTGTGATATGGCAAGAGCTGAACTCGATCAACCGTTATGTCCGTCCTTTGATATTTCCTGCCCGGAATCCACAGTAAATTAATGATCCGTGCGATGCCATGGAAGCATTAGGGTCCTTGTGATTATGAATATTCCTTTTCCATACATTTGTACATCACCATGGATATACTGCCATATTTGGGTTCTTGTTGTTGTCAAGTATGAATATGCTTACCGCTGTTAGGGTTGAGTTGCATTTAGAATTTTGTGTTGCTTATATCCACCAAGGTTGGTATATGTCTATCAATCTTGCAGCAACATGGCAGCTCAAAATTTTGCTTTCCTCCTCATTCTTTGTTCACATTTAACTTTATAATGGTGTAAAGATTTCCTTTGATTATTAATGTTGTGAGAATAGTAAGAGTTTTATAATGTTATTCCTTTGATTTTATGTTATGAGATTATTGAGAGCTTTATAATGTTATTTCCTTGACTTTATGCCAGGAGAATAGTGAGAGTTTTATAATGTTATTTTATTTAGAGAATAGTACAAAGAGAATAGTGAGTTTTATAATGTTATTTTTTTGATATTTAGAGAATAGTACAAGTTTTATAATGTTAATATGAGAACAGTAAGTGTGTAGTTTAGTTAACAGAGGAAATAGTTTTTCTGGATATTTCTTTTTGTTAATTTTGCTTAATATCTGATAGAGATTTTTGAAAATCATATGTTTAAGTAGTTTAATTTTTGAAATTCAATTGTGTATAGTGAGTTTTTAGAAGGGGTTGAACCTGTTTATCTATGCAAAACTGCTTTTTAAACAACAACAAATCACAATCTTACTAGAAATTGTATTGCCAAATTCTGGCAAAACAATGATCCTATCTAAGACTGTTTGAAAATCTTTATAATGTTATGAGACTTATAATTTTAAAATGGGAGTGGATATCAATACTACTTGAGCTGTTCTAATGATTAAGGGCATGAGTTTCTTACTAAAAGGTCACATGTTGAAATCTATACTAAATAGAGTATATATGCTTTTGTAGCATTGAAATCACTGCAAAGAAATTGGTCCCTTGTCCCACAAATAAGGGGATCACATATACCAATTGAGTGGTTTCTGGCTTGTTAGTTTAAAATTGGATTATTGTTATTATTATTATTATTATAATCAAATGTATATATTTATTTTTGTTTTTAAATATAAAATATATATATTTTTAAGTAATTTAGATTAATGATTGAGACACCTAACTTGTGGCTTGAATAACTTCCATCTAGAGGTATCTAAGCTATCAAAATCACATAAGATCATACTTAAGCTCTCAAAATCACCAAGGGATCCTAGGCCACACCATCCCTGAACATAACTATATTTTTACTCAGAATTTTGAACTAGTAATATTTTACAAGTATCTAATTAAATGTATAAAATTTAAATATTCTAAATTTAAATTATTATACATTAAATTTTAAATTTGTTTGTTCTTAATAATAATTAACATGTGAGGCTGCCAATAATATTAAGATATAAAAGAATAGATATACTTTGAATATAAATAGGTGATCTACTGTTTTGACCAATGTAATTTTGATGTCTTTTATGATAATTAATATCATTTAGAACAATGTAATTTGTATGTCTTAACCCCAAATCTATATTTCTAAAGGAAAAATTCAATAGCTAAAAACAAACAATAAGAAGTGTTTTTTTTTTTAGAACTATGAACTTTAAGAACCTGCCTATAGGTCATATATATTAAGAACTATGAACTTTCCACAGGGCTTATGAGCATAAAGAATGATACCGGGTAAAGTAAAAAATAAGTTAACACATTTTGTAATTATTTTATTTGAAAATTTACTTTATTGATTCCATTAAAATTTATAGGCATCGAATAATTGCTAATGGGCTAAAATGCTAAAATGATGGCTGACATTTAAACATTTATATTTTTTAAATGTAAGTTTATTTATATAACAAAATTACATTTCATAAATATCTAATTATCTTTAAAAAATATTTAGGTGAAAAAATTGTAAAAAGTTGGTTCATAGAATAACTTGTTCCTACAACTACATCAATATACATTTCAAAACATAAACTCATATAATGTTGAATACATTCTTAACATTTTTCCATACAAAATTTGAATGAGAATTTGAAATTCTAATTGTCTTTGAAACCAGGTTTCTATCTCATGATTTCATACTCTTCTTGGCTATTCCTATCTCATATAATATCATACTCCTCTTCCCTAATCCTCACATGACTAACAATGTGATGCATATTTAAGAGTATCTCATCTACCTTCCATCCCAATCATGACAAATAATTTCCCTTTTGCTTCCATATAGTATTTATATGTGGATATGAAACTCATTCAAAAATAAAACCACTTCATGAATATTCTCAGTCAAACTATTAAATATATATATCACCACTCTTAAACCAAGGATCAAACCAACCCTCAATCTCTTCTCATTCCCAATGCTCCAAAAAACACAATGTCCAATTAAAGAAAAGTGTAATACCATTTATTTCTAAATAATAGAAGTATTATGCTATCTTTTTATTAGATCCATAATAGAATATTATAACAAATTAGACAACACATAATTGTGAATTATTATTGGTTTGGGGATTCAAATTAGGGGTTCCAACACCTTGGTCAATATATAACTTTTCAATTCCAAGAGAATGGAAAATGCATCATAAGAGATACTTACATGAATAATTTTGAACCTTCACATAATTGTTAGATGAATGTTCACTTTAAGATCCATTAAATATTACATTAACAAGATAAAGATTTCATTTGACACAACATGTATTACTCAAGAGGGAGTTAGACAAGGAATTTCATTAACTTCTCTTATAAATAAGATATTTACATGATAGATAGTTGCCTTAGTCTTCCTACCAAAACTAGGTCTCATATTTTAACTGAAGAGGATAACAAAAGTAAAAAATATGGTTTTTATTTCTCCATACATCCTTTACGATGTTTTCCAATTAGAAAAAACTTAACCACTAAGTGTTGGGATACACAAAGAGTTAATTAATATAATCTTCCAAAGATTATCGAGACCTATGATGTAGCATCCCCATTTTGGTGCACATGGTGCCAATCAATTGTTTTTCTATGAAGTGTTGACACTTTTCTTGGAACAACATCCCTTTGGATAAAGAAACAAAAGTGGGACTAATGGAAATTTGGTAAGGATCTATAAAACAAAACTCTTGAATATTGAATCTAGCTCATCAAATGATGAGTGGCCATTGGAGATAGTATGAGATTGGAGTTTTTGATAGGATTTCCCTATCCTCCTATGCATGTCACTTTAGTATATCCATGGTTTATTGGTGATGTTCATGGGATGGTACTTATGATAATTCCAATTCTATGCATGTCACTTTAGTATATTCATGGTTTATTGGTGATGTTCATGGGATGATACTTATGATAATTCCAATTCTACATAGGTTAATATGGTTAAAACAATAATTGAGCAGGGTTTGAATGCAATGAGGGATGCAAGGTCCAATTGTATGACCCTTTTTTCATGCCACTTGGGATCTTCATGTAACCTATAAAACTATATGTGTGACCATTATCTATGCATCCAAGGGATTCAACTTTGTAATCTACAATACTTGGTATATCTCTGCTAGTTTCCAATGTAATTCTCTCACCTACCCAGTTGTATCTTTAGAGGCTAATAGGAAGTGTTACTTTTAAATAAACCAACCTCCATAGTCTCTTATTGGAAATGGGGTTACAAATTTATTCTTTCCCAAATTTGGTAGAATTATCTTTGGATAATACTATTTCATCTAACATGTCAAGAACTTTTTGGTGATATAAATTTTGTCTCAATTTGAATACTTGATCAAAAATTTTTCCCTTTCAAAGTTAGTCAATTAACTCTTACCACATCAACATGAAAATGATACATGGTACCCATGTGGCACTACTGCCTCACTTGTGGTTCAACATGATGCCCATTAAATCACTTTAACACCATTGTGCCATTGTGCCATTGACCATACTTATAAGAACGTTTTGTTCCAATAATCCATAGTGCGACATCAATACTCCTATATGGTAGCACTAAAAAATAACTCCGAAGAGTCAAGCTTCATGCTAAAGTGGCTATTTCAAGTATGAACCAATCAATTAGTACCACGTGTCACTCATGTGCTCACTAGTTAAACCTTTTGCAGCTTGAAGCTCTCACATGACTAGCTTAAATAGATCAACAATCTATACTAATTATGGCCCCCCTTATCTCTCTGATAATTATGGGAGGGGTTCATAAATTTGTCACTTTTGCAACTAAACCACTCACAGTTCCCCCTGACCCTATCTTCTCCATGTGGCCACCTATTTACATAGTTAACCTATATTAATAGTGAGGGCACCCTACCTCCTTAGTAGACAACACAGGGGGGCTAGGTGGGGGTGGGGGGTGTGGTTGGGATCTATTTGTTGTTTATGCACTATGGCCCCAACAATTATATTTGTTCATTCTATACGTGATTTTTTTTTCAATTATTATATTTAATTTTATATTATAAAAAAATAATAAACTATATCTTAAAAATATACAGTATAAAGATCAGGCCCCTTAAATTAAACATAGGCATTAATAGCTAGTATATATCTTATATTTAATGTATAATCATATTATATCTTAAATTTAAATTTAATGGAAGAGCCCATCTAAGATTCAAACTCAAGAAACCCTTATTTCAGTGCTCAGTACCCATTCAACATGTGAAACTGAGAGTAGAAAATGAACCCCCTCTACTTGAATAGAAACATGCAGACATTATCCTCAAAGTGGTAGACACTTAATCAAGAGAATGCATGGATGAAATTTTTCATGGGAATCACTAGAGAAAGGCACTCGATCTCTTCACTATGAAAACAGATTTTTAGTGGACAATGATAGTGTGTGTGTTGGCTAGAGCTAACGATATTCGAAACCCTTTTCAAACTAAACAAAAATCCATGAACTTAAATTGAACCTAAACCAAACCCCACTGAATTTGAATCAAATTTGAACATTTTTTTGAGGTTCACCAAACTTTAAACCTCAATTTTCAAGTTCGGCAAACCTTGTGACATTGTTTATAGTACATAGACATGTAAATGCTAAGGGGTCCCGAGGGACTTACCCAAGTTTCCCTTGTTGCATAGTGTTACTTAGAAAGCTAACTATTATAGGAATGACATTGTCATTCCCACACCAACATTTCAGACATTTCTATAGACAAAGATGCACTCAAAGAAGCTATTGACATGTCCACTAATAAGCACTAAAACCAACCAAGTTATGTCTAATATTACACTATAAATTAATATACAATAGCATGAGATCCTTCCATGTAAGAGATCCCAATAATGTTATCTAACCCATTGATACATCATACTTCATGTTATTAATAGTTCCTTACTAGAGAAGACAATGAATAGCCTAAACCATTAGAAATCCAAGATATGCCAACAATGGAGTTCACATACTATAAACAATTTTACTAAGCACATCAAGAATTCATACTTAACCATGTAAATAGCTTTGCAAATTAGGAAAGTAACAACTATCATAAGAATATCCAAGCCCCTCAAAACCATAATAGCATTAACATAAGCATTTCATTGTAACATAACCAAGAATAACACAATACTCCATCAACAATGTTGCTACATACATTTTTTATAACACTTAACAACATCATTCATTATTTATAGTATAACACAAGAAAATACACTTTATCTAATTATTTTGAATGACTCGTAACTGAGGGAGGGACTTCAACTCTCCACCCAAGCATAGGCCAATTACACTGCAAATATTTCTTATAGTTGTCCACGCTTAAACTAGATTCATATTTCAAGGAGTTAAGTGCTCAAGGGAATTCACACCAATAAAAGTCAATGAGATCACATTGGAATTTAGAGAACATAGAGCCTCCACCTACAACCAAGAGTCCAAAGCACATAGTGTCTCCACCAACCAAACACAACAAGAATCCGGAGCCTAGAATTCCTTCACCCACTTGACAATTCATGGGAATATATATCTTAGGAAGATGAACCATCAGTTGTAT